>PVIY010004486.1:0-38139 GCA_004026745.1 Myrmecophaga tridactyla | reverse complement strand
CCATCAACAAAATGTGGAGCAAACCCAGCAAAGACTGAAGAGAAAGATGCTATTAGAGCAAAAGAGTAATTTTCTTCTCAGATTTCTTACACAAGCTATAAAATCCATTAACTCGGTTGCTGGTGGAAGTTAACAACTGCTCAGCTTAATGGACCAGAACCAAATGAGAGAAGTTAATAGAACAACCTGAGTATTAGCTTCATTAATAATGGGTTCTGAGAAAATTATTACTCTTTTAAACCACATTCCCTTACTTCTGTCACTAGCACTTTTTAAAAATGCCAAGAAAAATATACAGAATGAGCAGTTATAGTAAGTTCTATATTCAGAATTACGAAATTTTAAGCTGTTTAAGCTTGAAAAGATTCTTTTGTCTTTTTTGTGCCAGGTTACTTTGAGTTGTTATTACAGGAATGGATACAGAGACGTGTTCATGGTGACTAAATGCAATTAGTCTTGGTTCCCTTAAACTATTTATCCTTTTTTATTGTGTATGAAGGTATGTTTTAATTTTTAAACCCTATAAAACTATAATCCAGTCTGAGGGCAGGTATGAATATATTTTTTAACAGAATGCCTGAAAAGTTTCCCAGGGTTTCACACCTCTAAGAAAAGTACTTAGACGATGTAAGAGATTGCAAACGAAAATATTCTAATATGGGTACATTCAATTAGATGAGTATCTCAGAAAATAAACAAGTCCTGGGAGAGGTGTGTGTTGTTCTCTTTACACACATAAAATATTTAACTTCACCTGATTTTCCTGTTCTAAAACAAAGGCAGCAACGTTTTATGGAGCCTTCCTCTCGATCACCAGGCTATGTCCTCTTTGGTAACCAACTGGGCTTTTTCCAAAGTTCCTTATCCCTGGGGGTGACCAAGCAGAGGCCAAAATGACCAGGCAAGGCACATTTCCAGGTCCTTTCCAGTGTTGTATGTTTCTTTGTTCTTCTCTTTCGCCTCTTAATCATCCATGTCAGGGACTGTATTTATTGTTCAAACTGGGATCTCTGCATTTGACGGGGGCCCTATGGTGACACTGGCACAACAGGCTTAAACGGGGCTTGTCTTATGCAAACCCAGGCCAATGCCACCCATGCACCCCGCCAGGGCTGGGCCTCTCGTTCGTAACCATAATTAAGTCTTCGGTTCTTCATAAGTTGGTTCCAAAGACTAAAAATCAGTAAGCAGTGATTATTTTGATTATGTCATTATGGTTCACTCCAGAGCCAGGTAGAATGCTATGATTATGGTTCCTTTCTGGCAGAGTTTTTATTTTTCCTAGAGTTCCTATTGTCTTCTTCTTTTTCTTTTTCTTGCATTCTCTGCTGTTTTTTTTTTTTTTTTTTTTTTTTTTTTTTTTTTTTTTTTTTTTTTTTTTTTTTTTTTTTTTTTTTTTTTTTTTTTTTTTTCACATCCTAGAGTTCTTCTAAGATCTGAGGAGGCTGTCTAATCTCTAGTTTCCCAAGTGCCTGCTCTGCTCCCCTTCTTCAAGCTGGTTTAGGCCTTTCAGTTACCTGGACGTCTTTTCAGTTTTCTTATGGGTTGGAGTTTTCATTTCCTAAATCGCATGTCTTTTTTTCTTGTTTTACTCCACTGTTTTGCTGAAGCAACTGTAAAGCTCCTGAGTCTTTAGAAGCCTGAAAATATCTTTATTTTGACAGTTTGTCTCTCATAGAATTCTAAGTAGAAATAACTTTCTCTCGAGACTTTGGAGATATGAATCCATTGTCTTCTAGCATTTGCTGAGATGCCAGTCTGATTCTCATTCCTGTTCGTGGATCTGTTTTCTTTTATCCCCTTCCCTCCTGGAAACTTTGAAGATTTTCCCTGTATGCTGGTGTTCTGAAACTTCACAATGCTCTGTTTAGGTCCAGGTTTTTTTTTTTTTTTTTTTATTTATCTTAATACACTGTGTCCTTTTCTGGGTCAGGCCAGTATCTTCCATCCATTCTGAGGAATGTTACTATATCTGTGAAATACAGTTTTTTTTGAAAGACCCATAGGCAGGTTCTTGTGGCCCTATTTATTTGCATGTACTGTACATATTTAGAAGTGGGTATAGGATGGCACCACTCCAACCCCTGCCCTGCATTCCACTCATGCTTGCCTTGTTGAGAATCTTTGCCTTCTTCCTCCTTCTACTCAGTGCGTGGAAGTTGTCTCAATCCTCCCCTGCATTAGCATCACTCTGGGTTGGAGCTCAGGTATTGCACTTAAAAAAAAAAAAAAGTCCCAGGTGATTCTGATACACAGCAAGGATTGAGAACCACTGGAATACATACGGATATATATATATATATATACACAGTAGCATGCAGGCACTGGAGGCAAAGCTGGTTGTGACTTGTTCCTCACCACTTATGGTCCATGAGAACATGGGCAAATAAATTTATCTCTCTAAGGCCCCTGCAGGGTTGTGAGGATTGAGTGAGATAATCCACGTTAAGGGTTTAGGACTGTGTCTTGTCAGGTCAGTGTAGGTAATAATATTATAAATAGCTAACATTGATTGAACAGTTAGCAGTACAGGCACTATAATAAGCACTCATTATGCATTATCTCACTAAATCTACTTAACAGTGTGAGTTAAGTATGATTATTATTCCCATTTTATGCACGAAGACACTGAGGCAAGCTCACATAGCTATCAAGTGGCAGGGTCAGGATATACACCCACGCAGCTGGACTCTGAGCCTTTGCTCTTAATCATAGAACCCTTCTGCTTGGGGTAACATCCCCACACTGCCGTGGCTCTCCCACTTGTCAGTCCTGCATTCTTTTGGTGCTTTGTGCATGTTCGTTTGGGTTCACAGCAGTCTATGTGGTCAGCTAATTGGATTATTCTATTCTCCTTGTTCTTAATATTTTGCCCAGGCAGTTTGACCAGCCTAAAGAGGGGGTAGAGCAGAATGCTGCCAATAATAGCTCAATAAATGTTGGCTATTGTTATTTTTTTCTCATTTGGTGCTTGTCCTTCCATTTTTTAAAAACAAATTTCATTCTTCCCCGTCTTCAGAAGTCTTCACTGTCACTCATTCATTCATCTCTTCTCTGCCTGCTGAGTTCTGCCAGGCTTCAGCTGTTGTACTAGGTTCTAGGGTCTGAGAGACACAGTCCCTGCTCTCTAGGGTTCACCCCTGAGGGTGGAGAATGCTGTTGGGCAATTTCATTACGGGTGGACAAAATGTCACCAAGAAAGGAGCATTGGAGAAGGTGCCAAGGAGGTGATATTTGAGCAGTGACTGGAAGGATGAAAAACATTTGCAAGATGAAGTAGAAATGACATTCCTGGTGGAGAGAATGCTATGCGCAAAAGCCAGATGTGTGTGAGAGAACACTCTGTCTTCTATAACCAAGTTCTCTCTACTGTCTTCTGTCTTTCTAAAAGTTGCATTTATATAAAGTGTGCTGCCAGCTTCAACAGCCTGCTTCACCTCCTGTCCCTATGCCAAGCTGATTTTCCAACCACTCAACGGAAAACACTCTAAGACATGTAAAGGCCATCTCTTTGCCAAAACTTAAGTCAACATCATACCATTCTGATATAATGCTTATCTATGTCTTTTCCTCCCATGCCTGATTATCGAACTGCTTCTTTTTTTCCTCCCTAAAATCTTGGTTCCATCAGACTTTGAAGACAGATTATGTCAAAGGTCAAATTTCAGGTTTATCACATATTAACTCTGTGATCCAATTCACATGTCTTCTTGAACCTCAGTTTCCTCTGATAACCGCCTATGATAGAAATACCTCACATGATTGTCATAAGAATCAGATGAAATAATGTTTGTCCAGTGCCTTGTTACAATGCCTGGTAGATTCTCAATAAATAATAATATGGCAGCCAAGATAACAGCTGAACTGTAACATGTTCCCGGCAATATGTCAAATGCTTATATGAATTGTTTTATTTAATTTTCTGAGGCCTTTAAGGTAAGAACTTTTATTATTCATTTATTAATGAAACACTCTAAAAACTTCATTTTTTTGTGTTGCATTCCAATCTTTATCCTTTGGTATACATATTTTTGTACTCATTTTCATAGCTTGTTTATTATTTTTTACTCTAAGTTCTTAAATATTATTTACTATCATTTTCTATGCTTTTTATATTTAATTTTAATAAGTTCATAATATACCACTGAGTTGCTATTCCATAATTTACTTAGCCCTTCCACTGTTGCTGGTATATTCAGGCATAGAACTGATTTCTAATTTTGAAGCTTTGACGTATATTGTCAAGTTGCCCTCTGAAAAGACTATATGATTTTATAGTAACATGGGCAATTTTTTTTTTTACCTGACTGTGCTATTTTCTCAATTCTCTAATTCTATTTTAAAAGGGAATAGGGGTTGGGGTGGTGCAACGGTGGCTCAGTGGCAGAATTCTCACCTGCCATGCCGAAGACCCAGGTTCGATTCCTGGAGCCTGCCTGTGCCAAAAAAAAAAAAAAAAAAAAAAAGAATGGGGGTTGTAAGAAATATTCCCTGAGAAGTTAAAAAAATGGCAGTGATTCAGGCAATCAATCATCCAATTAAAAATAATTTAGATAATGTCCTAGGAATTGTATGTAAAGAGCTCCAAAGTTATGGTGTGATTAAGATAAGAAACAGTAAAAGTGACAAGAAAAAATCTCTAGTCTATAAAACGACTTAGAATACAGATTTTAAAGTGTAACTTGCTGTATTTCATTATGTGGAAGCTACTAATGAGCGGGTGGGATGCACAGAAAGGAGATACCTTGCTCTCCTGCCATCCTTAAAAGCCAGGGCCAGCTCTGGATAAAAACTGTTAAGCAGGTGAGGTCTGAACCAGCAGACACTCTTTCCCTATAGAGACCCTGTTCTGTGAGCCATCCTCCACCTGCCCAGAGTCCCCACATAGCCACCTTATGACACACGGCATAGGCCAGAGACAATCAGAGCTTTCTTGGGACTGATTTATGGATGAAGGTAGAAGGAATTTTCATTCTTCTGGGGCTGTTAAACTGGGCAGTTGGGGCTGCTGGTCACGTCTCCCTTGGCTGTATGGAGGAAGCAAGTTGCAGGAAGAAAAAACGAGGAAAAAGAGAGAGAAGCAAAACCTGAAGATGATGGGAACAGGGGAGGGAAGAAAATGAGAAGTGTGCGAGTGAGAAAGTAGCTTGAATGATACAATAGGTAATCCGTGTTTGGCAGGTCAAATATCTCACTCTAAATATGTGACTTCAGTGAGGCAATTCTGAACAGCAGTGCTGACAGCCATGAACCTATATAGCTATTTCTTTTTTTTTTAACTAAGGCCCATCCTTTCACCTGTGCTTTGGATGGCATGTCCGATTGCATTCTCAGAAGCATGTGCTATAAGGTCTTGCTCCTCTCCTGTATCTCTCTCTCATACTAAAAAAAAAGCCCATCTCCCTTCTCAACGCTCACCTTTCTCCCCATTCCAGCCAAACTTCTTGACAACATGTCTACACTCACTCTCTCTACTTCCTTATTTTTCATCTCAGCCTACGCCAAACAAGTTTCTACCCCCATCACTCTACTGACAGTACTCTGAGGTCACTAAGGACCTGTTTGGTGCCAGCCCCACATGCCGTTCTTTAGTCCTTGTTTTGTTGACTTAATCTCTTGGCGTCATTTGACCTAACCAACCATTCCTTCCTGCTTGAAAACTTGGTTGGTTTCTATGATACCTAGACACCACGTCCTCCTGTTTTTCTCTCTCTCATCTTCCTGCCTATTGACCCCTTGCCTATCAGTGTTGGAGTTTTTGGAGTGCTCTGTCCTAGGCCCTCTTCCTCACACTGTACCTTCTTCCTATGACAGAAATCTGAACCACTATTCTAGCTTCAATTGCTATCTAAATTCCAATGACTCTTAAATTTATGTCTCTAACCCAGACAGTCCCTCTGGGCTTCTCAACCACAGTTAGCTACGCACTTTAGATTTCCATTTAAAATGCACCAAAGAAGTACATATCACAGTTAACACGTTTCAAACTGAACTCCTTATCTCCCTCCACAGATCTGCTACTCCCCCAGTGTTTCCTAACATGATATGGCTCACCAATCGACCCAGTGTTCAAGTCAGATACCTGGGAGTTATCCTTGATACCTTCCTCTTCCTCATTCCCTCCAATCAACCCATTAGCAAGATCTGTCAACTCTACCTCTTAAACATCACTCAAGTTAACCCAGTTGTGTTCACTCTGTTGTCACTGAACCTTAGTCCCAGGAACCATTGCTTCTCCTCTGGACTTTAGCAGCAGCCTCCTCACTGGTTTCTCCCACACCTGCTTGCACCTTCCAAACCATCCTCCGTAAGCACCAGAGACATTTTAAAACACAAATCTCATCCTGTCCTGGCTCTGCTTAACCGCTCTCAGAGGCTTCCAACTGTCCAAAGATAATGTCCAAAGACTTTCTCCTGGCCTACCAGTCTAGTCAGTGTTTTCATTTCCATTTCAGCCATTCTCCTTTCACCTTTTTTGGCTCCAGCCACTTAGAGAACAATCTGCTCCCCAAACTGGTCAAGCCATACCTCAGGAACTCTGAATGAGCCACCCCGTCTATTGTTTCTTTCTTCAGGTGACTTTTCCCTGACCAAGTCCTCCAGGCTATATCGTCCAGTATGGCACCATGGGCTTTTCCTGCATGGTACTCATGACATGTAATTTTCTACTTCCTTTTCTCCTCCCCATGGGACTGGGAGCCCCAGGAGGACAGGTACTATGGCTGCACTGCTTAGTGCTCTGTCATCATTACCCACTGGTGCCTGGCACTGACTGATCAAGGAATATGGAATGTCTGATGCCCCTCACATCCCAACACCTTGGCAACTGTCCAGTTGCCCACCATTTAGGGATTGTTTTCTTTCAGTGCCAAAGCCTAATAGCTGCAAATCCTTCAGTGGTTCTTTAAAGTTAGGGGTCCACATTTTGGAGGGGCGGGTGGCAGAGTTGACTAAAATGGTCAACTTGACCTCTTTCCCTGGAGCACTGCAGCCAGAGAGGAGCTCCCTGAATGTTTGGGAGCATGCTTTACAAGCCCTGTGCAAAGCTAAGGTGTCATTAGGTTGTGTGGTGCACCCCAAAGCCCAAATGAAGCTTGGGTGTTTTAAAGACAGGACCTCCCCCGGACCCCACCCACTGTTCTCTTTTGTTTTCATAGCATAATGTACAGTCATTACTGATGAAGTCTCCATTTACCTGGGTAAAATAATTGAGAACCTGCTCAGTTTGAGAGCCCAGAACAGGGCACAGGGGACGGGGGGGCTAGAAAGACAAACCTGCCCCAAGGGAACCAAAGTGGTGAGACAGAATGTAATAGAGTGTCTTAAGGCCAGCGGTCTTGATGAGAGACAGATTGGTTGTGGCTGGCCCTCAGAGAACAAGCCTTGTGGTGCAGAGGCAGGGGCAGGGGTGCTGGTCCACAGAGCAGAGGGCAGTGAGGCCCTCCCAGTGACAAAACCTGCAGGAGCCATTGGTGGGACAGACCAGGTGGCTGTCTGCTGACTAGCAAACAGTGCCAAGCTGGAGTTTTTCCTAGGAGAAGGCGAATTCTTCCGGGCATGTGTGTCGGGGATGGTAGGTGTGTGAACATCCTCCCATCTTGCTACTCGGGGTTGGGTGGACCAGGAACCACCCGGCAGAGGAAGAGACTTATTAAGTCTCGGCCATGTCTGTCTCCAGTAGAACCGATCTTTCCTGCTCTTTGTGAAAGGAGACACACCTCTCCGGGGAAGGAGGCGGACAGGCTCTCCATCATTACTACGGCCCTATTAAAGAGGGGGGTGGGGAGAGAAAAAACAACAACCGAGTAATTACACTCTGCAGGAAAGGCTCACAAACAGGATGGGCCCGAGATGACCCCGGGATGAGCCATCCCAGTAAAGATTAGGAAAAGGAACCTCCCCGCCGCGCGCCCGCCTCGGGTCAGGCCCTCTCCGGGATGGCCAG
Organism: Myrmecophaga tridactyla; assembly: GCA_004026745.1. Classification (NCBI taxonomy): domain Eukaryota; kingdom Metazoa; phylum Chordata; class Mammalia; order Pilosa; family Myrmecophagidae; genus Myrmecophaga; species Myrmecophaga tridactyla. The sequence continues at coordinate 30,194 of PVIY010004486.1, read as the reverse complement.
GCAGGACCTTCTACCCACACTCCGCGGGTGCCCTGCTCCTCCTCCTCCGCATCCTCCCCGCCTCCCAGCGCTCCCGGAGCCCGTCTCCCAAGCCTCGGGAGTTTGCTCGGGCTGGGGAACGAGCCCTGCCACCTTGCGGCGTGCACCTGGGCTGGCCAAGGAGCGCGCGGAAGGCGGTGCAGGCGGCGGGGCGCGCCCCGGGCACTGGCCCGCAGGGCCCGGCGGTTGGCGGGGCGACCCCGGCGCCCGGGTCCGGAAGGCGCGGGAGGGACGCTGGGTGTCTGCGAGCCCGCAGCCCGGCGGTGCGAGGCTGCAGTCGGGGAAGAGGCGGCAGCTGCTTCCTGGTTTGAAGTTCGCCGAGGGGGGGAGAGCGTGAGCCCGCGGAGGCGGGGGCAGGAGGAGAAAGAAGCAGGAGGAGGCGGGGGCAAGGCACGCTTGGGGCTGGAGCTCACCGGACGGGTCGCTCCGGCTCTCCGGGGAGAGGAGCTTCCCGTCCCCGAAGAAGGGGCGAGTCCCGCGCCAGCGCCCGGGAAGTGCGGTGCGCTCGAGAGGGGCCGGTCGGGCGGCCCCTGCGCGCGGCGGGCTCGGCGCCGGGCTCCCCTCCTTTCCACCTCGGGAGCGAGGGAGGGAGGGAGGGAGGGAGGGGAGGAGGGGAGGGCACGATCCCGCGGAGGCGGCAGAATGGCCGGTCGAGGGGGTCTCGGGCGCTGCTTCTCCTCGGAGCTGCCTCCGCTCCAGCGGCCGCCGCGAGGGCTGGCCTGAGCCGGGGCTTCCCGCTCTCCGGCTGCGAGCCCGCGCGGTCCCCCGGGGCCCGGGGCGGGGGCCGCGGCGCCGGCATGTCGTCCGGCACCATGAAGTTCAATGGCTACTTGAGGGTCCGCATCGGCGAGGCCGTGGGGCTGCAGCCCACCCGCTGGTCCCTGCGCCACTCGCTTTTCAAGAAGGGCTACCAGCTGCTGGACCCCTACCTGACGGTGAGCGTGGACCAGGTGCGCGTGGGCCAGACCAGCACCAAGCAGAAGACCAACAAGCCCACGTACAACGAGGAGTTCTGCGCCAACGTCACCGACGGCGGCCACCTCGAGCTGGCCGTCTTCCACGAGACGCCGCTGGGCTACGACCACTTCGTGGCCAACTGCACCCTGCAGTTCCAGGAGCTGCTGCGCACGGCCGGCTCCTCGGACACCTTCGAGGGCTGGGTGAGTCGCCGCGCCCCCTCCCCTTTCTGCCCGCCTGCTCCCGCGCCTTCCCCGCTCGCCCCGGGCCGCGTTTTCCCAGCGCCTTCCCGGGCTCCGGGGCCGAGGGAATTCCCTCCCGACTTTGGTCCTCGCCCAGGTGGCCGCCGCGCTCGTGACGCGGCCCTTGTGGGTGTGTGCGCGCGCTCAGGTGTGTCCCGAGGAAGCCGGCCTGGACGCGGTCCACCGTCCGGGAGGCCGCTCTGGCTAACGGGAAGCGGGGCTGGGGGCGGGGGGGTGTTTTCTAACACCACCCCCCCCAGCCCAGATTTTGGAAGAGGAGCCCCCAAGTCTCCACGCGCGCGGGTAACACGCAGAAAAGGCAGGGAACGTGTGATCTGAGAGCGATTTGATTCAGGTAAAGTGCTGCAAGCGCTGCTTAGGAGAAAGCCATACATTCTCGCGAGTATTATTCATGATGTTTATGGATACCTGTGGGTTCAGCCTCGCAGACGTGCGCACGTGTTTCGACTTGCACAGCCATTACATCCCAGAGGAGCATAATAAGCTGCGCTGGCAGGCTCCGGAGCTCCTGGGTCTGCACGTTTGCAAAGTTTTCTTATTTAGCCGTTTTTCAAGATGGGGCTTACGCGTGTGTTTTCAGATAACTTTGGTACGGTCACGTATGAAAGGTTTGAGTCCTGTAGGATGCGCTTCTGCTACTGTTGGTTTGAGAAGAAGCTGCGAGACCTGCCTCGCCCCCCGGCCCCCCCCGCCCCCCATCTATTGCTGTTCTGTATATTGACACTAGCCTCTGCTTTTCACATAGTTCCCATGAGGCAAACTTTCTGTAAATAAATTAAAATTTCTCGAGCAGTCTGTACAGTGCTAAGATGCTTTTGCTTCTTAAATCGTCACACTGTCTTTGGGATGCAGGTGCTTTCATCCCCACTTTTAGATGATGACGTGATAATTATAATAAAGTGTCTGGTTTGGCAAACCGAACTAAGCCGTTTGAAGGCTCTGGGGAGTTTAATGGCTCAACTTTTTGGGGAGTCAGTTTTGAACCGGGAATGTGAAAACCTGTTTGAAATTACCAAGCGGTGGAGTCAGATGGATGCTAATGAAGGCTTATTTAGTCATTCATTTTCTACCTTAGGGAATTGATAAGTTTATCGTATATGCTCTAAAATTACATGGTGACTTGTAGAGAGCTAGCCTTTTCTTTTAAATAGAAGTAGAAAGAAACGATTGTTTAACCATAACCATTAAATTATATTGAGTTAATTCTTCTTTAGCCTAACTTACTTTGTGAAATTTAGAAGAGTACTTGAGAGGAATAGCTAAATATATAATAAAGATTTGCATTTTACCTATTGAATGACTGGATATTCGGTATATAGCTAAATATATAATAAAGATTTGCATTTTACCTATTGAAAGACTGGATATGAAATAGAGATGTGCATAAAAATCCCAGCAGAATAGTTGAGTTACTGTCTGATTAGGAGCAGGCTTGCAAGGCTCTAGAGGATGGATTTCTGAAGTTTGATGGTGTAGATTAGCCATGATCTCCCCTGAGACAGCCTAGACTAGTGCTTCTCTCCTGAGGAGCTTGTATATTTGAATCACCTCAGGAGCTTCCTGAAAATCTTCACTTTTAAAGACATTAGGTAGGAAGGTCTGGCTGTGGGGCCTCAACAGCAGCACCGTTAGGATTCCCGGGTGATCTGAATTTGCAGCTAAAGAGACCTGTGCCCTAATGAAGACTAAGAGATGAGGATTGGAAGAAACAAAAGTATAGGAAGACCCAAGATGCCTTACTAGGTGGAGATGTGCAGACCTGCTTATTTCTTTGCTGGATGAAGTAAATTAAATTATATTTACAGTTGCCTGAATTAATTTTATACTTAGATGTTTAATATAAGGAGGTGTTTTGGAAAACGTATGTGTTATTAGGATAAGGCCAGCATTTAAATGATCTTGAAACAAATAATTTGTCATATATTTGTCATATATTTGTGAGGATAGGATAGGTAGAATGGAGAGGTCCTTTTCTTTCTTTTTTTTTTTTCTTTTTTGCTCAGAAAATAATCTGGGGATTTTGGAAATAAGTGTAATGCCTGTTTTTTTAAGTTATCCTTTATAGATCTAAGGGTGTTTTTAAAGTTTGGAGTTACACAAATACTTCTGTGATATTTATCTTTGGTGTATTACATTGAAATGTATATTCAGACAGTTAGAAATGCAGTAATTGAATTTATTCCACAACATTTTTATGTGTCATGCAGTTGGAACCACAAATTGCTGACCTTCCAAAAAAAAAAAACACCTGATTTTTTTGCTAGAACATAAGAGACAAAAAAAGATAAGTTCAGCATTAGAATAAAATAGTATGCTTTCAGGACTAATGTACTTTTTAAATAACGAGAAGATAATAATTAACATTGATTTTAGCACTAATTTTGTTGCTATTCCCTGCTAAGATGATGAGAGAGGAGTTAGATTTAATTTATTCATTAGTTTCCTAGTACCAAGTCTACATGGAGCAGACCCCCAAATATTTGTTTACCGACTGACTGTAAGTATATAGCTCACCTAATCTACATAAAACCTAACGTGGCTGTGTGATACAGCTAAAGAATTTCTTAAAATGTAAATTCATAGGATTAAATGCTTAAATTAGAAAGGAAGATCTCAAATTATGCTTTTACCTTAAATTAGAATATAAGAGCAAAGTAAACCTAAAGTAAGCAGAAGGAGGAAATAGTAAAGACAGCAGAAATCAGTGAATTAGAAAACAGAAAAAAAAAGAGAGGAAAAAAAATCAGTGAAGCCAAAAGCTAGTTTGAAAAGAATCAATGAAATTGATAAACCTCAAGCCAAAATGATCAAGAGAAAAATGCAAGAAACGTCATCACTACAGACCCTATAGACCTTAAAAGGATAATAAGGGCATATAATGAACAATATTATTCCAATAAACTTCACATTCTAAATGAAATGAACAAATTCCTTGAGAGATACAAGCTACCAAAGCTCGCTGAAGGGGAGTTAACCTTAGCAGTCCTTTATCTATTAGCGTAATTGATGTGGCAGTGCGGAAACTTCCACAAAGCAAACTCAAGGGCCTGGATGGCTTCACTGGTAATTTCTGTCATAGATTTAAGTAACAGACAATACCGACTCTACGCAAACTCATCCAGAAAAAAGAAGAGAACACGTCCCATCTCAGTCCATGAGGACAGCATTATCCTGATACCAGAATCAGACAGAAAAAGACAACTACAGACCAATAGCCTTCGTGAACATAGGTGCAAAAATTCTTGAATTTTAACAAATAAAATCCACAAGTGTATCAAAAGGATAGTACATCATTAGGAAACAGGGTTTATGACCAGGAGTAGCTTAACATTTAAAAATCAATCAATGGAAATCTTTATATCAACTAATTAAAAAAATCCATATGATTATCACGGTAGAAATAGAAAAAGTGTTTGACAAAAATCAATTTTTAATCAATTACTGATTAAAACCTCTCAGCAAACCACGTACAGAAGGGAACTGCTGTAGCTTGATAAGGAGCATCTGTGAAAAACTGCAGCTAATCTCTCAGTGGTGAAAGATTGAATGATATTCCCTTAAGATCAGGAGCAAGGCAAGGATGTCTGCTCTTACCACTTCCATTCATTACATTTTCCAGCATTGTACTGGAGTCCTACCTATTGCAATAAAACAATCAAAATAAATAAAAGGCATACAGTTTGCAAAAGAAGAAGTAAAACTGTCTTTGTTTTTGGATAAATTATTTTCTTTAGAAAAATCTAAGGCATCTGCAGATTTTGGCTACTAGCACCAAAAATTAAGTTTAACTAGGTTGCAAGATCCAAATCAAGATATAGAAATCAGTCATATTTCTATATAAGAGCAGTAAAAATCCAAACTGAAATAGAAAAATGCCATTTATAATGAGCATCAAAAGTGGAAATCTTAGGGCTTAATTTGATAAAAAATGTGCAAGACTTGGTCTGAAAACGAAATAAATTGCTGAAATAAATATCTAAATAAATGGAGAGATGTTCTGTGTTTGTGAATGGGAAGATAAAAGAGGGCTAAGGTCTCATTTTTTTCTAAACTGTTCAATAGATTTAATACAATCCGAATCAAAGTTTCAGCAGGCTTTGTTACACAAATTGACAGACTGATTCTAAAATTATATGGAAATGCAAGGGATTTTGACTGGCCTAAATAATTTTGAAAGAGAATAAGTTGGAGGACTCTTACTCTTTTTAATTTTATGATTTTATATAAAGTTACAATAATCAAGACTGCGGTATTGGAATAAAAAAGTCATATAGGAAAAAAAGTCATATAGATCATTGGAACAGAGCAGATGTTTATATATAAACACACATATATATAATCAGTTGATTTTTGCCAAAGATGTCAAAGTAGTTCAGTGGGGAAATGATGACCTTTTCAACAAATGGTGCTTGAACAATTGGACAGCCAAATGCAAACATATGACCCTTGACCCTTACCTTATACCACGTACACAAATTAATTAAAAGTGGACCATGGACTTGAATGTAAGAGTTTAACCGTAAAACTTCTAGAAGAAAACATAGAGGAAAATCTTAGTGACCTTGACTCAAAGAGGTGTTTTTAGGTAGGACACGTAAAAGAGCACCAACTGTAAAAGAAAAAACAAAATCAATAAATTGGACTTTGTAAATATTAAAAATCAGTGCATTTCAAAATGACACTTAAAAAAGTGAATACAAACCATGGATTGGGGAGAAAATATTTGTAACATATAACAGCAAACTTGCCACATGAATATATGAAACACTTCTCGTAACTCAGTAATACGACAAATAATCCAATTTAAAATGGGCAGTTTGAACAGATACTGTCATGGCAAAATAGCACGTTAAAAGAGGTTTGAAATCATTAGCCATTGAAGAAGTGCAAATTAAAGCCAAAATGAGATAGCAATATGCATTCATTAGAAACGTTAAAATGAAACAGACCAACCATACCAAGTGTTGGCTAGGAAGCTGAGCAGCTGAAACTTTTCTGTTGTTGAAGGGTATGTGAAATGGTATGATCATGTTGGAAAACAGTTTTGCAGTTAATTAAAATGTTAAACAAATACCTACTGATGGACCAAGTCACTTCTAGATATTTATCAAGTGAAATGGAAATACGAAGCCCTCATGAAGAGTTGTTCATAGCAGCTTTATTGGTAATAGCTCCGAAACTGGAAACAAATGAAATGCCTATCGACAGATGAGTGTTTAAACAGATTGTGGAGTATCCATAAAATAGAATACTACTAGACAACAAAAAAGGAACGAGCTATTGATACATGCAACAAGAAGGATGAATCTCAAACTAATTATACTGAGTGAAAGAAGCCAGACAAAAAAAGAGCGCATGCTATATGATTCCATATATATAACATCTTAGAAAATGTACACTGATTAGCCGCTAATAGCAACAGAAAGCAGATCATTGATTTTCTGGCAACGGGGGTAGAAGTGAGGGAGAGATGTATTACAAAGGAGGCTGGGGAGATGGATATATTAATTTTTTTGATAGTGGTGATGGTTTTACGGTTATATACGTATGTCAATGCTCACCCAGTAATATGTGTGTTATTGTATGACAGTTCTATTTCAATAAAGCTGTAGAAAAAAATTATTATTCCCGTATTTTACTGATGAAGACATTGAAAAAGGTGCTAGTAAGTGACAGAATTGGATTTGACTCTCGAAAACTACTTTGTATTTTTCTTTGGTGCAGAAAAAAAATGTATCATAGTAGTGGCTTTAAAAACAGATAAGAGGGGGCAGGCAGTGGTGGCTCAGTGGCAGAGTTCTCTCCTGCCATGCTGGAGACCCGGGTTCGATTCCCGGTGCCTGACCATGCAAACAAACAGATGAGAGGGGGTGTGAGGGTAGCTAAGTGGTAGAATTCTCACCTGCCACGCAAGAGACCCGGGTTCAGTTCCCGGCCGATGCACTTCCCAAATAAAAACAAAGAAACCAACAAAAACAACCAAACAAAATATCCCACAAATGGTGCTGCAACAATGGGATACTCGAATGGAAAAAGAATGAAACGTGACCCTGCCTTTCAACATACGAAAACAAACATAAGAAGAAAACAAGTTCATTAAATATAATTTCTGGATTTTGGACAGTCTTATAGTCTAAATTATTACTGTCATTATTATTATTTTTTTTAGTTCTTCCAGAGCTTATTTTTACATCAGTTCTAGGACTTCTGAAAACTGATGGTTCATCTAAGTTTAAGACCCTACCTCCTTCTTTTATGCATTTACTTTCGAATTCACCAGCTTTCCAAGTGGGGGCCGGTATCTAATACATAATGCAGAGGGCGGGGGGTGGGGTGGGGTGGGGGGGCAGGCAGGAGATGCTGCATCATGGAAAGCGCTTGGCGCCCCCTCGGGAAGGAAGGCCCTGCCTGGCGTGACCCCAGCCTGATTTCCTGGTTCAGCCCTCCTGAAGACGCTCTGCTCCCTGCAGCATAGCAGTGCTGCCTTTTCTCAGATTCCCAGTGAGGTCTCTGTTTTGTAGTCTTGTCAGGTGAAGCAGGAGGGTTTGCCACCCGGCAGTTTTGTTGATTAATTTTCCCTTGACTTCTGGATCCAGGGGAGAACTTCTAGCACCAGAATTCCTCCAGATTCTTTAGCTCGTGGTACATCATCTTTTGCCTGTTGTGATGCAGTTAGTTATTCTTGCAATTGATTTTTTTTTTCTGAGCAGATGGTTAAGGGGAGTCTAATATTAACTGATTAACCCAAAGCGTTTAGGGCAAAAACGTATTTGAGGTTCCTTGTGGAGTTTCCTGGAGCCCGTGTGCAGGAATTCTACTGGACATCTAGTGGCTTCAGTTTCGTCGCAATATCTTTGCTGCAGTGGGACCAACTGCTTCTCACCATACAGATTGTGTCTCACATCTTTGCCCTGTAGAGAGCATTTTTCAGTCCACATTATTGTCTGTCACCCTGTTTTACTGTTTTCTTTGCACGTATTCTTTTCTGAGATCATTTTGTTAATTGATTTGTGTATTAAACCTTCCTCCTTTGACGTATAAACAAACGCCTTGAGAGCAGGGCCCCCGCCTCTCCTATTCGCTGCTTTAACCCCAGCACCTTGACCAGTGTCTGGCACAGAGTAGGCACAAAATATTGTCAACTTCATGAGTTTTTGTGTGATTTAGGGGCAGGTAAAGTATAAGTACTTTAGGAACATCTTTTCTTAAATATTTTATTCATCTTTCTAACAGAAATAAAAAACAAACAAAAATGACCCTAATTGCAGTGTTCCTCTTTTAAATCAACCAATGACATTCCAATAAGTACTTGAAAGATCGGGCTGGATATTTATGCCCTTTGAGTGTGGTAATGGATTGAAAACCTTGTGTGGAAAATTCCCTGCTTTTGCTTCAGCTCAGAGTTTAAAAGACTCTGATTTTTAAGTGTGCAACACATTATACTTTCTTTCACAAGTGATTTACGAGTCCACCATGTTAAGTTCTGGGAAGCAGCAAGAAACAAAGTATTGAAGGCTGCGCTTTACCTTGGAGAGCTGATGAGGCTGGTGGGCAAAACCACCAACTTATTCAGCCCTTAGCACAGTTTTGGTACCCAGGAAGTGTTTAGAATGGCAATTAGTGGTCTTGGTAAAAGTGCAATGCTGTTTTATGAGGTGGGTTGCAATTAGAATAAGAGAGGGACCTTGGATTTGTTGGAGTTTTGGGTACCCTTTGTGTTGACTGCTTTGCTCCATTCCATTAGAATTTGTTAAAAATGAGGCCCCAGTTGGAATCATCTCCCCTAATCACCCTTCTCCACTCTTATCATTGTATTCAGTATCGCCAAGCTGATCGTGTCATTCTTTCTTTTACTTAAAACTGTTCGGTGGTTCTTCACTGCTCTTAAGACAAAGCCCAGAGTCTTTCAAATGGCTTACAGGGTTATGCCTGATTTGGCCCCTGAGCCGTCTCTCTCACCTCTCCCCAGCACACACCGTTAACCAGTTTCAGTGAGCTTTTCTCAGTTCCTTGAAGGTCACCCCTTTTCCTTGCTAATTCCTACCTGGGCTTCAGGTCTCAGTTTCTGTCTCACTTACCTGGAAAATGTTCCCTGCATGCGGTGTCTGGGTATGGCCCCCCTCTTGGTTCCCTCAGCGTTCTGAGGTCCCCCTTGCCCGCCGCGCCATCCTGAATGAACAGACGGATGAGTGATTGGGTTTTCGTGGAAGTGTGTGGTATCAGGCAGAGAGAGTTCAGGACGTAACGGTGTGGATGGTTGCCTCAGATCCATCCCCTTGGCCCCCGGGGTAGCTACTCTGGCTGACTGTAAGTGTCTAGATGAAATGCCAAGCCCTGGGTGAGCATTCAACTATCTTGAGCACCAATTATGTACCAAGCACAGCACTCGATCCCAGAGGGGCCTTTGAACAGGACAGTCACGGCCCATTCCTTTATAGGCCTTATAGCTCCAGGCAGGGGACAGATGAAAATACTAAACCAAACCCAGGGCGTGACAGGGACGCTAAGTGCCAAGATGTCGGTACTCATCTGGTTAGGTCAGGACCATTTATCTGGAGGAAAAAGAGAGCTCATTTTTAAGGCTCCAGCATAGGTAGCCACTGGCCTGCTTCAGTTAAATGGCTGTGAGCAAAGCCAGTCCTTTCTTCCAAAGAAGAAAAGGAACTTCTGACCCGATGTTGTTTCTCCAGTGTGACATCACAGATGTGCTTTTGAAAGGTTCCTTATCCATGGAAATGTTTCCATCTTCGGAAAGGCTGGGCGGGAGCTGAATGACGATGCCTGTGAAGAGATGACCCGAAAGAACTTTTGACTCCCCAAGGCAGAAAACAATAACATCCTCTTCAAACTGTCAAAGGCCTTAAGAGAGTCACAAGAGTTGAAGCAGGAGGGTCACAGTGCAGTTTAGAACAACGCGAAAAGCCTGATACGTCTCAGGTCCGCAGCCGGCCTGCGTGCACGGTCAGCGGGCACAGGTGGTGTTTAACATTGAACCTGAAGACATTTAGTGCCATGCTGCTCGGTTTTTCACAGACTTCATCGCTCCCTGTCACTTAAACCAAAGCAGTACCATCACCCCCCCCCCCAAATAATATATATAAATATAGAGATATATTTATTTAGAAATTTTAGCTATATATGTATATATTTGTGTCCTAGAATTTCAGAGGAAGCTGGCTTACTAGTAAATGTATGGGGAGTTAACTTTTACTGCAAAATAGCCATTGCACTCATTATCCAATTTAATAAAGTGTCTCTGTATTTCAGTACACAACGTCCAGCAATATATGAGTGCTTGTTGTAATGGGAGCCCAGAGAGTTGGGTTCAAGCTTTGGCTTTGCCACCTTTCACCTGTGACCTTAGGCTGAGCCTCTACTTGTCAGGGGTAAGGATTATCAGGTTACTTATCAAACAATTCCCTTGTTTATTTAATGGGGGGGGGGTTGTACTAGAACATCTGTCTCTAAGGCCTCCTCAGTCCTTAAAGCTTCCGTTTCCATGTATGAGGCAATTACATCATTTCTTTCCTTTTGGAGTAATTGATTTGGTTGTAAGCAGTCAAAACGAATTGTCTCTTATTAAAGCTAATAACTCCTCAGAATTAAATTGGTCCGCATCTAAATTGCTCAGGCTTGGGGAGGATTTAGCTCATGTTTACGTGAGTGGTATGGTACTGCTATTGACACTGGCATTATTTCCTCGGCTTAGAATCAACCTGAACGGAATACAGTGGGTCCTCCTTCTGGAGCCGGAGCTGTCATGCAGTTATATTTCTTGATTTACACTAATGCACTCCTTGTTCTGTGGGATGGTTGTAAGTTATATTACTGTTTCCTGAATATTCCACTTTGGCTTTTGCTAGAAGGTAGTCTCTCCAGCGGGGTAATTAATACTTTGTACTTCTACAGTGTCTGTAGCCACCAGTCTATATATATTCACCCTCAGTGATGACAAATACTGTAAATCATTTCTAGGACAGACGTTTTAATTAGATGGAGGAATGAGCCCAAGGGTATTGGCTATCATAGAGTTTAAGTGCTAGGGTGAAGAATTTTACGAGACAAAAAGTTTAGTTGAGAATCATGATACTGTCTGAAGATATTTATCAAGATTATAATGTTAGCCTGTTTCTGTAGTACCAGAAAATTAGAGCAGTAATTGTCAAAGCACAGAGGTCTTTATAGAAGAAAGACCACTGAATAGGAGACTCATCAGCAGTACTTTTAATATGTGCTACCTTCTTGAAAATCCTTTTGATTTTACATAAATTTTTACCCTTTGCATACCTTTAACTTCAAGGGAGAGAAGTGCTTAAAAGAGAACCAGAGATCTTTCATTTGTGTTTGTGGTAAAAAAAAAAAAATTTAAGAAATTTTCCGGAGATAGAAATGTTGCTGACATGAGCCCCTCTTATTTGCATTAGTGAAATAAGTCATAGCGGGCCAGTGTGAGCATGTCCCATCCCTAGCCCTGTCTGGGTAGCCATTTACAGACCTAGCCCCCGGTCTCGAGGCACTTAAACCCAAACCACAAAGTAGTTTGCATTTTCACGTGTAAGTCGTCTTTTGGCCCTCGCATGCACAGCACTGTCTCTGCATCTCTTTCCCGTAGCCCTGACATATAACGCTGGGGCCTCTGTCTTCACCCTGGGCTTTGCTTTTCTCACCTCTAATGTCGGGGGTTTTGGGAAACCTGAGCTCTGTGGCCCCTTCTGGTATCAGAGCTGTGTGATTCTAGTTACGGTTCCGCTGGATAATACGTGTCTGCTGGGACTGTTCTGCTGATTCTCAGATCCGTCTTGGGCTCTGAAATTATCTTTGGAAGAGCAGGCCAAAGTCACACATGTAGAGCATAATTCCCTAGCCGGAATGCGTGTATTTATAAGCTGTGGATTTCTTAGGTGCTTTAATTATATATTATTGTTGTTTCATGAGAGTACAGGCGAGTTGATAGCAGATCGAGTCCATGTGAAGCAGAAATTTTGAAAGCTTTTTTGAGCCATGGGTCTTTTTAGTGACGATGAAAGCTATGGACCTTGTTTCTAGAAGAATATACTTAAGTACATATTGACAGTATCCTTTTATTCTTCATTCCCAGGGTATGGTTCTAACATTCCTCCCTGTATTTGAGGGTACTTTTGGTGCAGGTAACCGTCAGGGAGAGTTAACTGATAAAATAGAGGCCCTATGCATTTTAGAACAAAGGGTATGCTTGAGAGAATGCCATCTCACTTACTTGTAGCTCCTGGTGGGATATAGTAGGTGGTGACCCATTTTAGGGCCTATTTGGTTGTGTTATTTAGGTATTTTTCAAAAGCCTCTAGTTTTGAAGGGGTTTCTTTGAGGTTTGCAGTAGATCAAAGTCTAAAACAAAAATAAAAAGAACTAGGACAGCTGAGTGACCTCGGCTTCGTATCTTTTGTTAATATAAACTTTTCTCCTATAAAAAAAACAGGATGTGTCTTTTTTTTACACCTTTTTCTTTAAATGCATGCCTTCTTTTTAAGGTGTCATGAACATTTAGGTGACCTGCTGTGCTACTCAATAAAACAATGAGGTCAAGTGATGGTTGTCCATTCTTCCTGCCCTTTGAACCTTGCTCCCCAATCACCCAGAGGCCTTTCCCTCTCACCCAGAAAGGTTTTCTGATCTTCTCTTGAGTTCTCACGTGCTTAGCTGGCACCTTGGAAAGCAACCTGATGATGATGGAAACTGAGCTGAGTGGACATTGTCAGAGAGTTGTTCCAGAGCTCATTAGAGTTAAAGGTGGAATCTAGCCCTCTGGACTTCAGGCCAAAATTTTTCCTGACTCTCTCTCCATGCGTGGTCAAAGCAGCAGGAAAGCCAACCAGTCGTTTATAGACCTTTATTGCATGGCCGCTGGGTTCCAGGTGTGTTCCAGGCACCTTTCCAGGTGTTACAGATAGGACAGAGAACAGCGCGTAGAAGCTCAGCTCTCCGAGCATCTACCGAGCATGGAAAGACAGAACATGAACAAATAAACCAGAGAATAAGAAAACAAATGGAGAATTAAAAGAGAGTGATGCGGTAGAGTGTGGCAAGATGACTGCTTACCTGGAGTGGTCAGAGGCGTCTCACAGCGAAGGTGACATTCCGGCTGTGACCTGACAAGAGGGCACCTGCCATGGGAAGGTTAGAGAAGGAGGATTCTGTGCAGAGGGAACAGCCAAGGCAAGGGCTCCAAGTGGAAACAAGCTTGACACGTGGAGGGACTGACAGAAGGGGATGGAAAGAGGGTCGACTTGATACCAGCAGTCTGGTGCATTCACCCCAGCTCTGCTACTTAGTAACGATCAAGCCCCCGAATCTCTTAGTTTTGGTTTTCTCCTCTGGAAAATGCTGCTACTTCATAGGATTGTTGTGACTGTGAGCTGTGATACTCGAAACATTCCTTTAACAAGATAGGCCCTCAAAAATGGGAGCTTTGGTTGTTTTTAATTTCCCAAAGGAATGAATAGTTGGACAAAGGACTTCTGAAAATGATCATAGTGGCCAAGGAAACACACTCAGATGGTTGCATTTTGGCCAGGGGGTGGCAATGTAAAGGTTTTCTGGGGATGGGAGCTTGTGGGAGCCTCTTAAATGAATCCCAGAAGCATCATATACTCTAAAGAGAGAATATGTGGAAGGACCCAAAGACAGAAGTTTATTCCAGACTTGGATTTCTGAATGAGGTATTTGTCTTCTGCCAACTCATAAGAATTAGTGGAAAGTTTCAGTGATTTAAGGGGATTGAGTAATTGTATTGCAGCTATATAATCGATGTGGCCTCAAAGAATTTGTTTGTTTCACAAAACTATAAATTTAATAAGTACAGTGACAATATGATATAATCACAAAGAAAATCGAACTGCAGCCATTATGAAAAACTAGGTATGGTTGATTCTTGCTTACTACTGAAGGTTCATTTACTTTGTTGATCATTTTGTGGATTAAACTCTGGATAATTTTGCCTGTTTTGAATAATTTTGGGTAATGCATCTTCCTGATCTCCAGGGTATTTCTGATCCTCCCTTCAGCGTTTATTTGGTGCGTGCTTAAATTAGCATGCAGCATGTAGAATCTGCAATTATGGATTAATACACAAATACAGGCTTTAGGAATATTTATTGGACAACTACCATAATTATCAGTGCATCACAGTGTGCTGGGAGTCAGCCAAACAGAGTTCAACTAATAGTTCTATTTCTTTTTAGCAAGAGATCCTTTAACCTTTTAAAGGATCTTTCTCATCTTTCTCCAGATGAGAAAACTGCAGGCCTCAGTTTTCTCATCTGGAGCCCAGCACCTACCTCACAGGGTCATGTGAGAATACAGTGAGGATTTGTGTAAACATCTAGCACAGCACGTGGCATGCACCCCTGCACGAAAACCACTTATTATCACTGCCACCATCACCACCACCACTCTACCCCCAGCACTTAAATATGAAGTCATCGGCCCAGCCCTTTCTGAAATTGGCTTTGAGAACAATAAATATCTATGTAGAATTTTAGAGCTAGAAGCCTTCTTACTGTATTTGCTTTTTATTTAAAATTCTAGAATATAAATTAATAGGAGACTTCTAGTTACTTAGTGGTAGAAAAGATGGTTTCTTCATCCTGGAGTAATAAGAATTTGACGTGAATTATGTACATATGTCCACTCTGAAAGATCTTACCAGGAAGGTGGGAAGATGGAACTGGCATTATCATAGCTACGATGTTGGCCAAAGTTAGTTAATGGAGGGCTTTGAAACTGAGTATGTTGGTTTGCTCACTCAGTACTGCATAGATAGAGGGGTCTGAGTGAGTGTGAACCCACAAACCAGAGAGAATTAAAGTTGCAATATTTAGTTGCAAGGTGATGAGATTGAAAAGCTGGACTGAGCATGTTTATTGATACAGTTAAGGGAAATCTTGGTAGAGAAACTGTTCAATTGGCCATATGAGATATTTCCCTTGATTTAAGTTTAAGTTGTATGTGGATTTTTCTGTCATATTTTCAGGGAGAAAAGCTGCAGTTTTTAAAAGAGCATACTGAACTTAAGGCCGGCATCAAGGGTTCACCAACGATTTTGATTTGGTTTGCAGAAAAATCTGAAATTTCTATTTCTATATTGGCTCATTTCGAAGAGCTCTGTCCATTGACTGGACACTTAATTTTAGGTCCTAGAGCTCTCATAGCTGATTTTAAATGAGAGCTTTTCTGAATTGTACATACTTAATTTTTTTTCAGAAACTTTTGTTTCATTTGCTCCATCGTAAGACAGCAGTGCTTGCATCTGATGTTTAGCACAGTTTTCCTCTGGGCTATTCAGAAGCTTTTGCTCACTTTTTGGCTATTCGGAGAATGTATTGTTTTTGAGTCTTTCCACCCAGGCCTCCGAATCTTGTTGTCATGCACACATCCTGTGCCTGGGGTTGTGGTTCTATTGATTCTCAGGGGCGCTGCTATTGCAGATGTCTGGGGGTGAGTGAGAATGTGTTCTTGAGTTTCCGCCCTCTCTTGGGCCACTGGTTTCTGCTTTCTGACATGTAACCATTGGTCCTGCTATGCGTGTGACCTCTAGAGACCCTCAGCCTCCCCCTGGCCCTTTGCACGTGGTAGAGATTCAGGAAGCATTTGTAGAATGAAGGAATTCCCAAATCTATATTGTTCGTCTGTATTATCTTTGCTAATAGGTTCTCCCTTTAAAATTCACATTTTGGATATAGCCATTGACATTTTTTTTTTTTTTTTTTAGTTTAGAGCCACCTCAGGAGTAGAGAGAATGAGTATGCCAGCGTGATTTTTGTTCCCTTGATTATTTAAGTGTGTAAACAGCTTAAAGGAAGGGTGGGATCCCAGATTACCCAGATAAAATGTTAACTTCTTTTGTTTAGGTGATAAGAGATGGTTTTTCAAAAGAGGGAAGGCTGAGAGACTTAAACCAGCTCCTGGCACTCAGGTGTCAGGAATGCGTCAAGGGCAGCCTGCCCCTGGCAGGAAGATAGGGCGTCAGTAGGGGGCATTTTCTTGACTGAGGTTCAGCTGTAACCTTGGGGTGACAGTCACCTATTAAACCTGTTTTGCATTTTTTTTTCCCTTAAGATATCCTGTTCTGGCAAAATAAATGACTCTGGAAGTTGCCACGTTAGGATCCCAGAGTGCATTTTGCTTTGCGAACTGAATTTCTGATGGGTCCCTGTCGACTCCTTTTGCTGTGATTTGGTCCTCTTGAGCTTGGCTATGTAGATGTTTGCTTCAAATCAAGGAAAATGATTCTGAAAAATTGTTTCTGTCAAGATATTAAATGAGTCTTCTCATTAATATTATCTCCATTAATATTTCCAAGACAAATTATATGGTGACAATTCTTCAATGAAGCTTAAGTTGAAAAGGAGAAACTGAGAGAATTGGAAGAGGGAATAATGGAGTCTCATCATTGCTTAAATTCCTCCCCAGCCCGTCCTTACTCTTAGCAGGACCCCTTATTTCCTCACTTTTCTTCTGTGTGGGCCATTATTTTAGAAAGTCTCAGGCTAGTGTTAGTTATAATATCAGGGACAACCTGTTTCTTTCCTAACACCTAAATTATTCTCTGTAGGCAAGAGCTCGAGTGCTTCAAAGAAAGATGAAACCAGCCTGTATGAACTTCCATGGATCATATCCCCTTCCACAGCCCTACTGTCCAGTGCCCCTCATTCTCAGGGTCGAGGCACACTTCCTGCTCACGTCCAGACCCCCACCTGCCGGGTTTGGGACCCCTCTCAGTTCTTTGCTGGGCCAGGCTTTTCCTTTCCTCCACCCTCACCCTCTCCCTGTCCCCTGGCACCACCTCTTCAGAAATATCCCCAGATCTCTCTAGCTCCCACAGAACAAACCATCCAGCTCTCTTTTGGCCTTGCTTGCTTTTCTTTTTGAGGTGGGGCTTAATGTCTCCCCTTTCCTCTTCAGCTGCTTCCCTAATGAGCTGTCTGCACAAGTTCCATTCTCTCCTTACCCCCTGCAGCCTGACTTCTGCTCATACCACGCCATGGCCATGGTGCTGACAAAGCCTGTGAGTGACCCTGTAAACATCATAGGCCTTATTTTTCTTATTGGCTGAGACCTTCTCCTTGAGACTCTGCCTCCCTTGTTCTGTGTTTCTCTGTCACCTCCTATGATCTTTTTATTTCTTTTTTATTATTGCTTTTGTTTTGGTGTCTCTTTTA
The DNA here is from genome assembly GCA_004026745.1 of Myrmecophaga tridactyla. NCBI lineage: Eukaryota > Metazoa > Chordata > Mammalia > Pilosa > Myrmecophagidae > Myrmecophaga > Myrmecophaga tridactyla. Next base: position 12,739 of record PVIY010004486.1, on the reverse strand, counting down.
TCATTCTCCAACTTTCTAAAGTATTGACATTCCCTCAGGATCTTGTCCTTACATTGTTGTCTTTCTCATTTCAAAATATCTCATCTTTGATGGTCTTACCCAGATTGTCCAGAGCTCTGTCTCCTGTCTTTTCCCCTGTTTCTAGGACAGGGGCAGGCTTCATCTCCTTTAATTTCTCACCACAACCCCTGATGGGGAAGTAGTCACCACAGTACCTGCATTTCTTACCTGAGGAAACCAGTTTAGGTGGTCCCAGGACAGATCTAAGGTCCCATCTGTAGTATGCCTACTGGACAGACTTATTTGGATGTCCTTCAGGCACCTCCAAGTTCACATATCCCAATTAAATACCTCATCTTCCTCACTAAACTGCTCCTCTTCCCGTTTTCCCAATCAGAACAGGTATCACAATTAGTTATCTGGACATTATTTTAGACTCTTCTAACCTTTTCCACTGAATTACTCAATCGTCAAGTCCCATTGAATTTGCTTGTTGAATACTTCTCGAATATTCTTTTTTTTTTTCCATCAGCTTCATACTCATTTAGGCCTTTATCATGTATATAGACTATTGCAGTAACCTTGGAAATGATCTCCATGAATCTAATTTTATTCTTTCAAACCCATCTTCCACAGAGCTGCCTGGATGAGTTTTCTAAAACTCAACTCTAATCTCTGTCCTGCTGAAAAGCTTTTAAAAGTTCTCCATTTCCTTTGAAGAAATTTGGGAAGGTTTCTGTAGTCTGGTTCATGCCTATGTCTCCTGCTTTTATCTCCCACGTCTCCTTGTCTTCTGGTTCATGATCTATTGCTAAAGAGTGGATAGGGCTTGCTTGTCTCTGCTCATGTCTGATGCTCTGCAGTTTCAGTAGGTGTTGGGGGAGTGGGGAGGTGTTCCCTTGTCATCTACATGGAAGGACTTGTACAACATTAGAAAAGTTAGCAGGGATGGAGGTATAGAGAAAAATACGTCTCTCTCCCCGTAGCTACAAACTGGCCTGAACAACTAGGCACACGCCGACGCGCACACTTCCAGGCTCCAGCTTGCAGCATTAACTGGGCATCTCCTAGGGCCAGAGACCGTATTTGGTGCTGGGAGCACAAATCTCCAGGTTCTCAACCTGTCGTGGGAGAGGCAGCACAAACCTGCGATTTCTTCATAGAGTAGAGTTCAAGAATAGAAACATGTGCAGGGTGGTAGGGAATTGAAGCCCGGGGATTCAGGGTGGACTTCTTGGAGGAGGTGACGACCAAATTCAGTCTTAAGGGACGGTTGAGATTAACCAGGTTTAAGATGGTGCAGGCTCTCCTTTTCTCCCTCCCCACCCCTGCCTTGGAATTTGTATTTCTTTTCCTGTGGAATTTTACCTAGGTGGGTCATTTCACTCAGGGCTGACAATATTAAGTGCCTCTTAAAAGCAGACTCTGCCTGGTTTGTGCTGTTAGTAGGAGCGTGCTTTGTGAGGCAGGGCTCTGCCTTAGCCCCTGGAGGCTGCCGAATACGTTTGCTGAATTTGCTCCTTTGAGCTGAGGTGTGAGAAAAGAGTTCTCTTCTTTATCCCCGAGGTGGTAAAAGCCAGTGGCGTGGGTGGTGCCATGGTGGCTCAGTGGCAGAGTTCTCGCCTGCCGTGCTGGAGACCCGGGTTCAAGTCCTGGTGCCAGCCCATGCAAAAAAAAAAAAGTCAGTGGTGACCCGACGAGGTTGGTAGTGGGGGTGACCCCGTCAGGTCCTCAGCCAGTGGCCTGCCTCTGAGGTGTCCCTGCCTACCTGCAGGGCAGCTTGGGCCATCTCACGAGAGGGGCGGAGTGTAGCTTAGAAGTCCAACTCTGTTCTGAGCGAGACTGCCAGACTCGCTTGCTGGGGAAGGGAGTGCCCTTTTTAAGCCTCAACCAGGATTTAAATTTGGACAGATAGATGGAGAAGGCAGAGCGAACGCATTTATTAGCAGATAATATGGTCAATCTAACTCATATGGATGTAGATTATTGTGCTTTTGCCCTTTCCTAGCTGGAAAAGGAAAGGCTTGGGGAGCTGCCCTCAATTGTGCATCAGTCAAGGATCAGCTGGTTGAAAATCAGAAAAGACAGTATTTGCAGCCCTTATCCTTTGAATGACTCACAGATTTCCATCCCCGTGTGTATGAGGGTGATGAATGCCGTGGTTTGGAGGTCTGACCTGTGTGCCCCAGCCCTGCCATTCCACTGGGCTGCATCGCTGTGCAGTCTTTGCTGTTTTCAGAGCCGCGTTTCCACCAGAAGAGCCGGGCTGTGTGTTTCCACAGGAACCCCGCCCTGCGCCAGTGTCGTTGTTGTGGCTGTGCCGCCGAACCCGCAGGGCGGAGGCGTTCAGCCCTCCTTAACAATGCAACAGATCTTTCCATTTCTCACTGCACATTTTCCAGTGTGCCCTCATCCACTGAGGCATCTTAAACCAGGTCCACTAATTACCCCATGATAAGGAAAAACTAGTCTTAACTTATCCACTGAAGACTAGCATCCCAAAAGATGGTTTACTGTTGCTCTCTACCAGCTAACAATAGATGGTGCAGCTGCCAAGGTTAGAGAGTGTAAGAAAGCCGGTGACGCTCCAACTCTGGACAAGGCCATTCTGCTCCTCCAAGCTTCTCTATGGATCCGTATATATATTGTTGCAAATGAAGTTGTTCCATTGACTCTTCTCACACAGACTTCTTGGTCTTACGTTTTTCCAGTTACTTACAGGGTAGCCTGGAGTATAGACGGCTATTCCCAGCATTTCATTTTCCTGCCTGGTGGGTGTTTACAGTGGAACAGAAGCCAAAGGGATCGGTTATTTGAATTGATAAATCAAGGGAATGGACTAGAGGCTACAGTATTGTCTTGAGAAAGAATTTACTGTAACTTCAATTAAGAAATTAATGAATCTCAAATGATTATAGCCCCAGTGTTAGATCTTCCCAAAAGAATGGCTCTCTGGAGAGCCAGCTTACTGAAAAATAAGACGCTAAATCAGATAGGGAAGGCGTATATGTTGAGACCTGATAGATTTTTCTTATCAAAGTGTAGTTAAAGAACTAGACTCTGTAAAGGAAAGAAGACTTTAAGTTTTACTGTTGAGATTTTCATTGGTTTTGGAGCTGTGATGCAACAGAGGTTGTGGGACAGGATAACAGATTTATTTATACTTTTATCTTCAATAGAAATTACATATATATGTACTGTGCAAAAGTAAGATATGGTCTCTTTTCTTAACCAAAATAGTTTTAAACAACTATTTTGAATAATAGTTATTTAACAGTATTTACTACTGTGATGTAAGAATCGGTTTAAAAAATATATGAGTGCAAAGAAGTTTGAAAAGAGTTTTATAGGTTGTTAGACCGAGAATGGGTGAAATTATATCTGGTACCAGAAAACTGAGCTGGCTTATTTACAGCAGGCGTTTTCCAGGCTCTCATCTTCTGTGTGAAAACACAGACGGATCCATTGGCCTTTCCTGGGTCCAGATCCTGTAAGTCAGTTCTTAACCTGTGGGTCCCTACGTGGGAACCCATCACCTGTGCTTGTGGGACTGTGTTTTATATTGGTGGTTCTCATGGATGGTGACTTCCTCAAATGTGAAAGTTCCCTGGGCTGAAGGGGTGCCAGTCTATCTTTGGACCACCATGAAGCTTGTCATTTGAGGGACCCAAATTTCCTACATGGAAAGAAGAGTTATGACATTGCTTCAGGCCTGCAATGAACTGGATGTTTGCATTGAGGTTTTCCAGATAAACAGAACCAAAGGACAGATAACTATATATCAACACACAAACATGTATGCATACACACACACACACACACACACACACACGAGATTTCTTATAAAGAATAGGCTCATGTGGTCATGGGGTGGGGGGTACTGGCAAGTCTGAACTCCATAGGGCAGGCTGCAAGCAGGAAACTCTGATAAAAGTGATACTGAAGTCCTTAGTCAGATTTTCCAAGGGAAGTTGGCTGGCTGGAAATTCCAGCAAAGGCCAGTGCTGAAGTTGAGGCAGAAATTATTCTTCTGACCTCTGAAACTCTCAGTTAGGGCTTTTAAGACCTCCAGCTGATTGGATGAGGAGAATCCCCACAATGCTGAGGGCAGTCTCCTTTGTTGATTGTAGATGCAATCCACTGATTGTGGATGTAATCAACTGATTATAGATGCAAATCCAATCTACAAAATACCTCTGCAGCAAGAGGCAGGCCTGTGCGTGACCAAACAAGTGGCCACTGTAACCTAGCCAAGCTGATAACATGAAATTAACCATCCCAGTGACCTCTGAAAGTTCGTTCTCCCAGCTCTGAGAATTCTGATTTTATCCATATCCACTGCTAGGGTTCCTGTTTCATGAAATTGGATGCATAGAAAGAAGGGGAAATAAATATGAGAGCCCTAGCACCACTAAGCCTGTAGGAAGTGAAGTTAGATGGCCCAGATTTCACAGTACAGAAGTATTCTGTGGTGCAGAGAGAGGCAGGCTGAGGGGTCTTTGGCACACCATGTGTTCCTGTGAAAATAAGCTTTGCGTGACAGTGTAGTTAATCCTTTTTTTTCCTTTGTTTTTGGCAATTTGTTGAATGAAACAATTTTTGTCATTTACTCAAGAGAAAAAGAATCACAAGTAATGCCCTTGGAGAATGCCTATTCTTTCAGGCCTGTGGAGCCAGCTGCCAAGGTGTGGGGTGACCCAGCCATGTGGGGCGGCACTCGGGCCTGTGCCCCACTATTTAGCTTGTGAGTGAGCTGGGCGAGATGGTCCCTGGCAGGTCGGCACTGATGAGAGCACTGAGCCTGCTCCTCTTTGTTCTGGTGACTTTTGTGTGTTCCTTCTAGAAATACTGCCTAGGGCTTACCCATGCGACCTTCTGTTTTCACCAGATCCAGATTTCCAGCTCTTTAAAGCCCAAGGGATTTTAGAGATCATTCACGACAAAGGATTTTTAAATGTTTAAATCCAGGAGCTGTCCTGAACTGCTAGTTCAGTTATTGAGGTCAGGCTCGAGTTGCTTACCCAATACCCTAATTCACATGACGGTTTCTCGGTTTCCACTTTGGGAGAATGACCTTGTCAGACCTGCTAAGAGAACTTGTGTCTGTTCCTTTCTCTACACCAGGCTGTGTGCTCATTCTCCCCCAGTTCCCTTTTCTGGTGTATTTCTTAACAAATCATTTTCCTTTTCCCACTATTTTAGGAGTCCCAGCATATTCAAATATAGATGGCCTCCCTTCTCAGACCCTTTCTAGTAAGTGCATTTTTGGAGATGGCCTTGCTTCAGGGTGTTCCTTTTGGACAGGAAAGAGTCTTCTATAAAAATCTCCAAGTCATAAGCATAATTAATTTTTCCAGGCTAAGTAGGTTTTAGATTTCATGTCAAAAGACAAGTATGTAATTTGCCCTTCCTTTCCCCATCCAGAGTCTAAAACTTACAATATTTGAATGTGGAGAGCAGATTGACAGAACTACAAACAGTAATTTGGTGGTGGAAATAGCTGTGTAATGTGCATATTACTCCTTCATGAGTTTCAACTTGTTCCTTCTATCTTAGAATTCTGCAGAAGTGGCAGGATGGAGCAGAGACCTGAGGAATGGAGTACGGAGCGTGGGATAACGCATAATAATAATAAGTACTTAATAAGGATTCATTAGGTGTCAGGCTAAGTGCTTCATATGTATTAATTCTAATTCTCAGAGTATCTTTGAGATACATCGATTCCCTTATGATCTAGCCCCTCTTGATGAGGCAGCTGGGTGCAGCCCAGGGAGGCTAAGATACATGCTCCAGGTGAGTGGCAGAGCTAAGGTTTGAACAGGTGTATTGAGCTTACTGGTCTACATTATTCCTGAACAAGGTGGTTGATGTGAGGCAGGCAGAAAACTTTGAGATGTCCTTCTGGGTTTACCTTTTAACAGTTTATGTCTCTTACTTCTGAAAAGTGGTAGAGAAATCATTAAGGGTTTTAGGAGTTTAAGGGTCTTGGAGAGGAAGGATGGTTTACCCCTGTTGTGTGTTGCTCTGCTGCAAATCCCAGATCTTCTGACCTCCTGGTGCTTCCCCAAAATGTTTCAGACATTCCTGCCCCACTCAGGAGAGGCTCAGGCCCGTCAGTTCAGTACCTGTTTTCTTAGTTATTTAAGAAGGATGATCGCACATCAGCACAAATTTGATTCACCACCTCTGGGATTTACTTCCCTTCAAATACTGTGGTTGATACACTGTAGATTTCTATAATTTTTTTCTCTCTTTATCAAGCAGTAAATTATTAGATAAAGTAATGATTGAATTCATCAGCACAAACGGGCTGCATAAGGGGTTGGTTCCACTCTACAAAAAGTCACTGGAGGTAGTAAATGGAATTTCCGGGTGCTTATGGCTGTGGCGTACAGCAGTGGCCCTCTTTTTCCTTTTTTGATATTTAAAACTTAACACTTATGTTGCCAGTAGGTTTAACACGTTATTGGAGCAACTGTCGTGTGTCTGGAACTACGCTAGACATGGGACATGCAGAAATTAAACGAAAGGGTCTCCGCCCTCAAGGAGCTTAGCTTGCAGCAGAAGCAGATAAGTGAACACTTAAAAGATACTGAGATTATAATTTGTGTTATGCTGTAGCCTTAATGCAGAACTCTGTAAAGGAATTAACCTTTCATGACGAAAACAAGCAAAAGTTTCATGTCTTTGCCTGTTTGTGTGTGTGTGTGTGTGAAATTGATTGAGAGTCTCCTTGTAATACTGAACTTCAACCAAACTCCTTATAGGAATGAATGCTTAAATGAATTATTTTTCGTAAACATTGTAGTTTTCCTTATTCATCTTTTCGTGCCATCATTAGCAATCTTGTGTTCTCATTTTAAGTTCATCATTGTGTAATGATGGCTTAGGAATTTTACCATATATTTACTTTGGCTTGTTTGCTTCCCTTTGCTTTATAACCTGCTCACTAGTGATTCCACTGTTTCTTTTGCGTCCCTTTGAAGTTGGAAGGAAGTGGGGAGGGAAGCCAATGAGAGCTGTTCCTGAAATAGGAAGGGAGTTGGGTGAAAATCCAGGAGAGGCCATCATAGAGCTGCTTATCTAACGTAGGTTAGTTTGCACCAAGCTAAAATGAGAGAATACTGATTTTATTACTTTTAAAAAATGCGAGTGCTTTTTGTTTAAGTTAAGACCATTTATGGCCTTGGGACTTTGGAGTCATGGGGTGGGGTGCTGCAGTTTAAAGCAGTTTTCAGTGTGCTGGTAAGTTTTTTCCGAGTATCACCAAGGCTGAGGGGAAAGGCCACCTCACTGCACTTCTCGTCTCCGGAGCTGCCTTTGTCCCCTCCCTCCGGGGCACTGGCTCCCACGCACAGGAAGACCTCAGCCGGAGTAACTCTCGCCTCCCCGTGTCGTTTCACAGTGGTGTTGCTGGGCCCGGTGCAGTTGTTGCATCTGTGGTTTATTCAAAAGTTTCCATTCTGTGGAGGTTTATGCTCTTAACTTGAACTCAGATACAGCTAAATAGTAGCCTGGGTTGCTCAGACGCCATGGAGATAAGACAGCTTCATGTGGGCCCCACAGAGAGAGATGCTGGGTCATTTTCATTAGAATTTGGTTAGTAATGCCTCTCTCTGTTTTACAGACCAGAAGCCTAATATAACCAGTAATGAACCTCGCTAGTAATTTATATTGGCAGATCTGAGGTGTTAGGCAGTAAAAATGTTTTACTGTCTTCATTCATTAACTTCATTCAGTTGGTGAAGTGTCCTTCTGGAGTGAGGGAAGCTGTAGCCACCTTTGACCAAAAGAGAGAGGGAGTGAGGATCCAGATTTTTTAGGAAACGGGATTAAGTGGCATTATTTAGGGCTGGGTGAGGAGGTGCAAGAGAGCCTGAGGTACTGTCTCACTGGTGTCTTGAAGCTGATTCATCCACGTGCCAAGAAAGTTGTAGAAACCTACAGGGGAATTCCCCAGTTCCTTTGCATTCCTTTTTCTGACACTGTTTTAGGCCTGTTTACTTGATGGTTAGGTTTCCAGTTTTGTCAGCACTAATCTCTTTTTGCAGACTCCTAAAGTGACAGATGGTGTGGTTGGTATTTTCTGGGAAGGGTATGTTTCCCCTGGTTTGTCACAGCCAGAGCACAGTGCCATAGAAAGGGCTGAGTGTGGCCGCATGTTTGGAATGAGTCACTAGTGGCTCACTCTACAGCAAAATGCTCTTGGGATGGGGCTGGGGTGGGGTGGTGGAGGTGTGTGTGGCCATAAACTGAATTTTGAATGAATAGAAGGAAAGGGCTGGGTGGTTGGAAAACCTGAGGCCACATGGGCCATGTATTGTATCTGGAGAGGCAGGAGGTATGAAAAGGTTTGCCTGGCAGGTGGAGGGAAGCAAAAGCCTTCCCTAATACCTCTGATGTTTGGGCTTGGAATAAAGTAAGCCCCTTTTCTACTTACATTGTGTCACGATGGAGGGAAGCTTCTCCAGTTCTTTACAGGGTCCAATAAAAGAGAAGAACTTTTATCACCTGTGATCTTGAGTAAGCCACGCCACGCCATGCTTGGTGTGTAACTTCCAGTGGCTGACCTCTTCTTTCCCTCCTCTCACACCAAAGGCCACTTTTCGAAGCCCTTGTTTAATAGCACCTTCTCTATGAGTTCTTCAGGTCGGTTAAGGCCCCATTACCCTACCACCACCACCCCACCCCACCCCACCCCCAATTTATACTTTCATGGCAGCTGACACTTTTTCCTTGCAGCACTCTGCAACTTAAGCCTTCTGATTTTTCTGGTAGAGAATGAGGAGCAGTGCTTGCCACCTTAAATACTGCGGTTGATCTCTAGGTATATGTCCGTTCCTGTGTTCACTGTTGTTTCACAAATACTGTAATTAGTAATTAGGGATGATCCATGAGATGCTGAGACTGTGCCCAGGATACAAAAATGAATAAGGTAGCCAAAAAGAAAATGATGACAAAATAGCGTGTTTGTGATGAAGTCCTCAAGAAAGGTCTACATAAAGAACTGTAGGAATGTAGAGCTGGGAAGATAACCAATATTTGGATGGTTCTTTTTATGTTGTTTCTTGCATTCGTATTCCTTCCTATTCTTGTTCTCTCTCTCTCTCCCTCTATCCCCCTCTTCCCCACTCCTCTCGTTCAGGGCTGAGACACTTCCAAAGGCCAGTGCTCGGTCACTGAGCCCAGAAGCACTCCAACATGCACATCTGTCCGGCCTGTTTTGTACACAAACACTCAAAAAAGAGAGAACTGACAAATATTTAGATCTATGGGCTTTTACAGAAAATAAGAGTTACTTTTTTTGTATAAGAGTAATAGTTATGCCTTGCCACTCACTTGCAAGGCAAGTGAGACTGAGAACATGTCATTGTCTCTCAAAATCATTTCTGAAACGGAGACTAGAAACTATAGCAGAGTCTCTCTTCTTATACCCTTTTGTCAGAGTCACCTACTGCTTGAAGGCACTAAAAGAATGTTCCCTCTCCCCAGTAGATGGAAGATAATACCTCATGGCTCTTTATATTGGGGAGCTCAAAGCACTTTACAGTAGCATGTTGCCCAGCATCCTGGGGAAGGAGAGAAGGGAACTTTGTCAGTGCTGCTTTGTGGTCAGAGATAGGGGCACTGGATGTTAATTAAGCCAACCCTTTAATAGTGGTGACAATGGGCATCCTTGTCTCATTCCTGATCTTAGGAGGAATACTTTCAGTCTCTCATTGTTAAGAATGATGCTGGCTATGGGTTTTTCATATATGCCCTTTATGATATTGTGGAAGTTTCCTTCAGTTCCTACAATTTTAAGTGTTTTTATCAGAAGAGGGTGCTGAATTTTGTCGAATAGTTTTTTGGCATCAATCGATATGACCATGTGATTTTTCCCTTTCAGTTGTTAATGTGCTGGATTATGTTAGTTGATTTTCTTGTGTTGAACCATCCTTGCATTCCTGGTATAAACCCCACATGGTTGTGATGTATAATTCTTTTAATGTGTTGTTGGATTTGATTTGCTAGTATTTTGTTGAAAATTTTTGCATCTATGTTCACTAGGGAGATTGGTCTGTAGTTTTCCTTTCTTGCAGTGTCTTTATCCGGTTTTGGTATTAAAGTGATCTTAGCTCCATAAAATGAGTTAGGTAGTATACTTTTTCCCTCAATTTTTTGTAAGAGTTTGAGCAGGGTTGGTGTTAGTTCTTTTTGGAATGTTTGATAAAATTCCTTTGTGAAGTGGTCTGGCCCTGGGCTTTTCTTTGTAGGAAGATTTTTGATGACTAATTGAATCTCTTTACTTATGATTGGTTTGGTAAGATCTTCTATTTCTTGAGTCAGTGTGGGTATTCATGTGTTTCTAGGAATTTGTCCATTTCATCTAAGTTGTCTAGTTTGTTGGCATGTAGTTTTTCATAGTACTCTCTTGTGAGTCTTTAAATTTCTTCAGGAGATGTGGCAATGGCCCCCTCTCTTTTCTGGCTTTGTTTATTTGCATCCTCTCTCTTTTTTTCCTTTGTCAGCCTAACCAGGAGTATGTCAAGTTTATTGATTTTCTCAAAGAACCAACTTTTGGTTTTGTTGATTCTTTCTATTGCTTTTTTGTTCTCCAGTTCATTTATTTCTGCTTTAATCTCTGTCATTTCTCTTCATCTATTTGCTTTGGGGTTGGTTGACTATTCTTTCTCCAATTTCTCCTAGTGAGCAGTTAAGTCCTCAGTTTTTGCTTGCTCTTCTTTAAAAAAATTTTTTTTTGTATGCTGTATGGTGGGGGTCACATTTCACTCTTTTTCCATGTGACTATCCCATTACTGCAGCACCACTTGTTGAATTTTGGGGTTGAGGTGGGGCGGGGGGGATGCACAGGCTGGAAATAGAACCCAGGGCTCCTGAATGGCAGGCAAGAATTCTACCACTAAACTACCCTTGTACCCCCTTGCTCTTCTTTTTCAATTCAGGCATTTAGGGTAATAAATTTCCCTCTCAGCCCTGCCTTTGACACATCCCATAAGTTCTAATATGTTGTAGTCTCAATTTCATTAGTCTTCAGATATTTAAGTGATTTGTCCAGCAGTTTATTCTTTGACCCACTGATTATTTAAGAGTGTGTTGCTTACAATTCCATCCTGACCAAAAGGGGGAAAAGAAGTGTAACTAATAAAGTATTAATGGCAGAGAGAGTTCAAATAGAGCCAAGAGGCTACTCTGGAGGTTGCTCTTATGCAAGCTTCAGTTAGACCTTGCTACCTATCATAACCTGCCAAACACCAACAAGGATCATTCCAGTCAATCCTAAAGAACACCTAGGGCAATATATAAGGTACCACAAGGGTTCCATGCACTCGAGTAACTTTCCAGAAACCTACAACCTCCAGATGGGTTCCTGGACCAAATAAGTTCTGAATCCTAGAGGGCCCGGCCTCTCCAGAACATCAGATAGTTTCATCTCCCTACCCCGTATTAGTGACAGACCCTTCCAACATGAAAAAGTTAGAATGGCCATAGCCCAAACACCCCTAAAGAGAAGAATAGAAAGATCAAAGGTGATGGTGGAGTTATACAGAGAAGATAGGGTTTAACAAATGAATGTGATTGCTGAATCATTAAATTGATATCTCTTTTAGTCTCCAGTATCTTAGAGCAGCTAGAAGTAAAAACCTAAAATTGTGGAATTATAACGCATGTCAAACTCTGAAATCTATTCTACAACTAATTGTGGTGCTGTGCTTTGAAATTTATTGCTTTTTTGTATATATGTTATTTTTTACAAAAAGGAAAAAAAAGATCGATTGTGATGATAAAAAAAGTATTTATGCCTTCTAGTCTCCTATATTCTGAAGGCGCTAGATGGAAAAATCTCAGATGATGATATGGTAGCCCATGACAGACTCTGGGATCTGTCCTGTAACTACTTGTTGAACAGTGTTTTGAAAATGATTGCTTTTTTATTTCTTTGCTTTGTATATGTTATATTATACAATTAAAAAGTTAAAAATAAAAAAGAGTGTATTCAATCTCTGTATATTTGTAAAAGTTCTGGTTCTTTGGTGGTTGTTAATTTCCAGCTTCATTCTGTTGTGGTTAGAGAAAGTGCTTTGGATAATTTCAATCTTGTTAAATTTATAAAGACCTGTTTTGTGCCCAGCATATGATCTCTCCTGGAGAACGTTTCCTGAGCACTGGAGAAAAAATGTACATCCTGGTGTTTTGCAGTGTAATGATCTATATATGTGTATTAGGTCTAATTCATTTATCAAATTATTTAATTTCTCAATTTCCTTGTTAATCCCCTGCATGGTTGTTCTATCTATAGAGAAGAGTGGTGTATTAAAATCTTCCACTACTACTGTTGAAATGTCTATAGCTCTCTTCAGTTTTGCCAGTGTTTGCCTTGTGTACTTTGGAGTTCCTTGATTGGGAGTGTAAGCATTTATGATTGTTATTTCTTCTTGGTAGAGTATCCCTTATGGGTCTTTACATTTGAAGTCTATTTTATCTGATACTAGTATAACTACTCCTGCTTTCTTTTGGTTACAGCTTGCATGAAACACCTTTTTTTCTGTCCTTTTACTTTCAAACTGTTTGTATTTTTGGGTCTAAGATGTGTCTCTTATAATCAGCAAATAGATGGCTTATATTTTTTTAATCCATTTTGCCAAGCAGTTCTTTTTTTTTTAATTATTTTTTTATTTTTTTAATAAACTTTTTTATTAATTAAAAAACTTAACAAAAGAACATTAAAATATCATTC
>PVIY010004485.1:26251-102656 GCA_004026745.1 Myrmecophaga tridactyla | reverse complement strand
TTCCAGGAGGAAAGAAGAGAGCCAAAGTGATAGGGCCTGAAGGAGTAAAGACAGGGAAAAGTGAGATAATAAAGAGAAAAGAGTAACAGAGGAGAATAAAAAGCACAAAGAAAAATTTTTATTTTCTGATACAGGGAGTTTGCTAAGCCAGGATGGAATTCATCCACAAACGAGGAGATGATTAAAGAAGAGCAAACAGAGTTGACTGACTTAGGCTGGGAATAGGCATTACCTCATGAGAACACTTAATATTGCTTGTCTCTAAAGGCCTGTAAACTCAGGCACGACCTGGCCAATATGAAGCACTGAAACAAAATGAGTCAGTACTTCAGAGCAAGCCTAGGTGGAGAATTGCTTCATTTCCTGTTTTCTTGGTCTTTGAAAAAATATAAAATATAAAATACATACAAACGAGTGAAAAACACTTAATGGTACAAAGCAGTGTTTCTCAAAGCTGGCTATGCATTAGAAGCAATTGGAAATCTTTTGAAAATATTGATACCCAAGCATCTCAAGACAATTAAATCAGTGCCATGACATCCTTTCTTTTTAAAATAAATAAATAAATAAAAAGCTCTGTAGATGATTCTAATGTGCAGCCAAGATTGAGAGCCTCTAGTAAAAAAAATAATAATTAAATGATTCCCCCATAATTATCACAAGTTTAAAAAATGTAACATTACTAGTTCCTTCAAAGCCTTCTGTTTCCCTGTTGGTGCTACCAGCCACTCCTCTCCTACCCCAAAAATAAAGGTATCCATATCTTATATTTTGCATTAACTGTTCCTTGCTTTTCTATTGTGTATCTCGAAATATTTTATTTTTCTTATCTTTGACTTTTATATAATGGAATCACAATGAATGTATTCTTCTACAATATAACTTTTTTACTGAATATTATATTTTTGAGATTCATCTATTTGATGTATACAATTCATTCATTTTCATTATTGAATTATAGTTGAATGAGTATAAAATATTTTGCTGTAATATCTTATAGAGCCTTTTGTAAACAAGGCTTAAGTTCTTTTTATTCTCATAATAAGTTGGCTCATAAGAAAGTTCTTATAAGGTAATAAGTATAAGCTGAGGGAAAAGAGACAAGGCAGGAAGATTAGGTACTGTAAGCATCTCAACTACCCAATTATTCAATTTACTTGTGCCTCAAAGACCTGCTTTAGCCTCATATCTTTTATATAGTTTCTACTTGATTATGAATAACTGCTCTACCATGGCTTGGTGGATCAGATGAAAAAAAAATTCATGACTGATTTCATTGTTTCCTCATGATCCTTGTTAGATATTCAGTCTCTTCCATGGCTCAGTAGCAAGCAGGAGCTTTTTCTCAATAAGAATATTCATCTTCAGAAGAGAATGTGATTTTTCTTCTATTCCTTGGGAATTTGCAATGTGATTGTCCTATAAGGGCTAGCTAAAGGCTCCATATAGGCCCCTACTTTCCATAGAGATGAAATATCATTAAATTTGCTGGATCCTAAAATCCAAGGGCTAGAGTAAATTTCACAGGGATCAGATCTTTTGAGAGTCCTCTCCTTCTTTGTCCCCACAACTCTGAGGCTTATGTTTATTTGTTTAATGGGTCAGAGCAAACACTCAATATGACTTTTGTCTCTAAAAGCCAAAAAAGCCTACTAAAGTTTTGTGACTCATCTTTTTTATAGGTGGAGCGAGATACAGGAAATTTTCTTTGAAGGATATAGGCCAACACTCTTTAGACCACTGAATCCTTAGAAACTTCAATGAGATGCTGAGCCCCATAATTTTATGTAGTTTGTCTCCTTCTGGTACTGATAATTTCTTGAGGTACTTGATATACCCAGCTCATCAGGTCCAGTTGGATTTATACCATCATTGCAGTGAAGCAGTATGGTATGAGAAAATGAACAAGTTTTCCGTGGACTAATTATGGCAGAGGGTGTTAGAATTGAGATAGCCTAGAAAATGCAGCGAAGGTACACTTTTGACCTTGCTCAGGTGGAAGCAAACTGCTTTCGGTGTTTGAAATTTGGTGTAGAGAAAACCATTTTTATAGAATAATAGTTGTATATCAGGGCCAGGGGCTGTGTTAATTTACTTCAGTAAAGATTACACATTCGGAGCGGAAGCTTCATTTTAGAGTGACCACCAGATTTTATTTCTAATAATCCAATCATTTCAATTTTCATTTACTTTTTGAGCAGGCTAAACAGATTATTTATATCGGGATGAGATAGGAATCAGCATCCCTAGATATTTCAAGTCTATTATGGTATCTCTGATTTCTTTAATTGTCCTAGTAATGTAGTTTTTCTTTTGGCTTACATTGGAAGGGAGGAAATGTTTCAAGGACTTCCTCTTCACCGTTCCTACCATAATAGTTCTTCCTGCACTGGTCAAAGAACAGATATGGATATTGTGTCACTTGCCAGGTATGTCTATCCCAATTATAAATTTAGGAAGTAGGTAAATGTCCACAAGGTAGGTACACAACCCTAATGAGCCTACTGTGAAACAGATTTGGGCTCAAACTCTGCTTATTATCTGGCTTTCATATGTCCCCCACTTTTACTAGTGAATCAAAGTGGTTCTTCAGGTCCCAGGAATTGGCATTAGATCGAGATAGTATCTGGGAATCCATGAAAGACCTGGGAATTTCTCTTTCCCTAATGACATCTCTTTAGAAGATAGCTGTGGATCACTTTGGGAAGACGTAAAAGAAGATTTACAGTGTAAACTCATTGTAGGCAGGACTTGACTTCCCTTTGATCTAGGGTTTCTGAGTCTGACTGGTTTTGGTCTAGAAACTGTGTGTTAGGTCCTTTCTGACTACTCTGATGACTCAAAGCAAGTTCCTGGCTACCTGGAATGCTGGACTAAACTACTACTATTAAGAGATAAAGTTTTAGTTTGTAAGCTGCTAGAATGGAATATCCCAGAATTGGAATGGCTTTTAAAAATGGAATTTATTAAGGAGCAAGTTTACAGTTTGAAGGCCATGAAAATGTCCAAATTAAGGCACCGACAAAAGGATATCTTCACTCAGGAAAGATTGATGCTGTCCAGAGCACTTCTGTCAGTGGGGAAAGGATGTCACTGGTATCTGCCGGGGTCATTGGGTTCTGGACACCTCTCTCAGCTGGGAGGGCACATGGTGATGTCTTCTATCTTTCTCTCCTCACTTCACAAGTCTTCCCTGGGGTGCCTTCCTTCTGCATCACCAAAGGTCTCTGACTGTGTGGACTCTGTTGGCTCTAAATTTTTTTCCAAAATGGTTCCCACTTAAAGGACTCCAGTAAGCAACCCCACCTTGAATGGGTGAAGACACATCTCCATGGAAATCTAGTAAGCAGAAATTACCACCCTCAATTTGGTGGATCGCATTTCCATGGAAACAATTAAAAATATCCCACCCAGCAATATTGAATGAGGATTAAAGAACATGGTTTTTCTGCAGTACACAATAGCTTCAAACTGGGCACAGATACTAATAGTGTCTGGTGATTTTGAAAGAAATAACAAGTATAATAGAAGAAGGAAGGTACTTTTCCCATCTTCCTGCCTTTTAACCTCTCTGTAGTTCTCACAGTTGGCAGATCCTAACAAGAATCTAGCTATATATCTATCTTATATATTTATATATCTGTGAAAGTATTTTGCCAAATTCCAGCTCATGTATTTCCATTATACTCCCCTTCAATTCACCAGTTTGAACCCAATTCCCAACCAAAAAAGAAAAAAAAACAAAACAACCCACAAAACAACAACAACAACAAAACACAGATGAGTCCTATGGAATGATGGTGTACCTCAAACAATTCTATCTTGTGGCCCCAGTTGCAACTGCTGTGCTGGATATGGCATCTATGCTAGAGCAGCTCAATATAGCTTCAAGTATATGATATGCAGCTATGGGATTAACAGATATATTATTTTCTATCCTTACCATAGAATGGTGTGAAGCAGTTCACTTTCCCATGGAATGAACAATTTACAAGTATACTTGTCTTGCAACTATTTCTCCTTGCATTAATATAGACCTTCTGGACTTCCCACAGAACACTACATTTATCAGTTATATTAGCGTCACTTTAAATGAACTAGATGAGTAAGAAGTGGCAAATATTTAGAGATCTTGGAAGAAATATGTGCTCATGAAGATAGGAGGTAAAGTCTGCAAAAGGGCTTTGCATATTTGGTGAAGTTTTGGCATTCTAGGTCTTGCTGGGATTTTTCCTTTAAAGTAAAGGACAAATTACTGCAACTCACAGTTCCCATTACTAAGAAGAAAGCACAATGCCTGGTAGGCCATTTCAGGTTCGGCAGGCAGCATATGTCACATTTTTTGAGTACTTCTCCCATCCATTTACTAAGTGATACAGAAGACTACTACCTCTGATTGGTGTCTGGAAAGCTCTAAAGGAAGTCTAGGCTGTGAGAAAACAGTCTTCTGCTTGGGCTTTGTGGCCAGGAAGACCTTATGATAATAGAGATACCCGTGGTGAGAAAAGATGCCTTGTGGAATCTGTGGTAAGCTGCAGTGAGAATATCACAATACGGATCCCCAGGGTTCAGGTGCAAGGTCATGCCTTTTGCAGCAGATAACAATACATGATTTGACAAATAGTCCCTGCCGAGGTACTGGGCCTTGGTAAATATGGATCACCTGACCACGGATGACTATGTGGATATAGTTTCTCATAATGTGCTGAGTTTTTTCAGACCCATCAAGTCATATAGTCTCTAAAGCAATCCTTAGCAAGATGGAATGGTTAAATCTCAGCTCAGGCACAGAAAGGGCCAGAGAGCACAGATAAGCTGCATAAGAAGACAACTCATATCTTTATGTAATTTACCATTGTTATGTTGGCACCTTTCCATTGGTTACAGAGAGTCCATTACACCTTCTTGATGCAGGAGGAAAACGGTTGTGCTTAATTTACAGGTGGGTCTGATCTATTTGTGATTCAAACTGAAAATGGACTGCTGTTGTACTACAGTCACATGGAGTGGTATCCCTGAAAAATAATAGTGAGGGGAAATCCTCCCAATGGACAGAAGTTTGGGTTGTGCAGCAGCTCATCCATTTGTGCTAAAGAGAACTGACTGCGATACGAATATTCATACAAATATGAGCAGTGGGAATTGAATCAGGGGCTTGGAAGGAGATAAATTAGAAAATCAAAGACAAGGAAGTCTGAGATAGAGGCATGTTGATGGTATGTGGGCGCCAGGAGTATTTATCTTTATATTTACATGTAAACCATGTTTTTTTTTCAAAATCCTTGTTTGCTCACTCCAGTATATGCATGATCTCCTGATAGTTGGTCATATTTTCTTGTCTGCCCACTTCTGATATTTTTCAAAAGTATGCTGGACATTGTATATAACACCACTTTAGACATTGTATATAACACCACTTTAGAGGCTCCAGATGATGTTAATTTTCTGTTAGTCAATATAGTGAGAGTTGGAGCACCTCAGTCCAATAAGAAAGCAGTCTGAGTTATGAGTTTCAGTCTTAAAACTTAGTTGACTTTTGGTTGGCCCTGTTTTTTTTTGCTTCTCTTCTTTCCCCACCATAGGTGTTTGATTATGGGCCTGCCAGATTTCTCTCTTTAGACAGGAAAGACTTCAGAAAATTCAGGTCATTCTTCAATATATCCAGCCCTGCTCTCCGGTCTTTTATATCATCTAGCTTCAAAATATGGTGAACAAATAATTCATTTGGGTCAGGACCCCTCCAACAATACTCATTGAGATTTCACTGCTTTCTGGAAGCTTTTGGCCCAGCCTTCCGATCTGCTCTGGAACTTAGCAAATGTTCCATGGGGAAAGGCAGTTGTGCATTTGAAACCCATCAGGCTTCGAATTGCTCTACCACTATGGCAGGGTCACTAAATGTTTTGCTGGTTTCTTTTTCCCATAGAAAATCTCTGTTGGGCAAGCCAGATCCTCAGGACAGAATCATCAGATTCCCACACTGGAAGGAAAAATGAAAATTCTCACTCACATAGAAGAATTTTTCTTCTTTATGGAATTTTAATTTGTTGCTTCTGCAGTTCTTTAATTTTTTTTAAATATGGTATTAATTTATCTGGCTTTGTTCAGTTTTGTAGAAAGAGTGCTTTCCTGTCCTGACCTGTTCTACCCTAAAACCGGGATGTCTCTTTATCATTGATTTTTAACTCCTTCGATTCTGTGTCACTACTGTTTTATAAAGTCAACCAATTAATGATTTATTCATAAGTTTATAAATTTCTATGCTCACAATTCCTTTTTTTACATCTTAGCTCTTCTTCATGGGTCAATATTCTTCTTGAAGTTTATCCTTTAGACAGTCTGTTAATGAGGATTTGTTGATGGTAAAATTCTTTGCATATGTTTGCCTTAAAATGTCTTTAATTCACCTTGATTCTTGAAGCATAGTTTAACTGCGTATACACTGAAAGTTATTTTCTTCTTGTACCTTGAAGTTTCAATTCACCTCTCTTTTCCTTTCATAGTTGAGAAACTTATTGATAATCTATGTCTAAATCCTTACTGTTAGGCTACTTTTAATATCTTCTTTTTTATATATGCTGTTCTTCAGTTTCCCTGGATGGATCTGACTATAATTTTGTGTGTGGGGCTTGTATTTGTCTTCAGAATCTAGCTAGAATTGGGGTCTATTATCAATTTTGGAACCTCTCTGTCATTATATATGAATATTCCTTCTCCCTCTTTTTCTCTAAATCACCTTCCAGAACTCCAATGAAATATTTAGTATTTTATCTCACTGTATCTTCTATATCTTTTACTTCCTCATCTGTATCTTGCTTCTCTTTTTCCAAGCCTCATTCTGAATAGTTTCTTTTGATCTACCTGCCAGTTCACTAGTTCATCTAGCTATTTCTATTCTGCCATTAAATCTATCCAAAGCGTTTTAAATTTGGATTGTTTCATCAGTTCTAGAATTTCTGTTTGGTTCTATTTTCAATGCAAATTTTTATAAGTATACTTTTGGCCACCTGACTGTATTTTACAAATTTCTTCCACTTTATTTTATAACTTCCATATTTTCTCTTTCTGTGCCAAATTCTAAAGAATATTTTCATATTTTCAGTTCATTTATTCTCTCTTGAAAATCTGATCAGTATCTGATACAGAGTTTCTAATTTCCACTATTACATTTATTTCCAGAAATTATATTTCCACATTTTCACAATAAATTTAGAAACTCTCTTCCTACTTTATTATAATTTTAGTGTATTATTTTATGAATGCATTTTGGGCATGCTAATTTTATGTTATCTGTGATCATTCTAATATCTTTAGCTTTTGCATTTTGCTTTTGCAGTTTATTGCTTCTGCTTATTTGCTCATGGCTTATTTCTTTCTGTGTTTTGTGATTTCTATTTGTGATATCAAAGTCCCTAGAATCTTATATTTTAGAAAATTTGATCTTAGATATTCCTTGT
This sequence comes from Myrmecophaga tridactyla, assembly GCA_004026745.1. NCBI lineage: Eukaryota > Metazoa > Chordata > Mammalia > Pilosa > Myrmecophagidae > Myrmecophaga > Myrmecophaga tridactyla. The sequence goes on along the minus strand of PVIY010004485.1, from coordinate 95,199 downwards.
TTCCCAAGGAGGTAATTGCATTTGATTCAGCAGGGTACTTGGGGTGGGGGTGGGGGTTGGGGCTCTAACAATTTGGAGCCACTGTAAACTAAATTTTTGGCATGGATTTCCTTTCATCCTACTGCCATGTATAAGCATTATTCCAGTATCATATCAATGTGAAGGTAGGTTTTTCTATTATTTCTCACTCTGTTGCAAGTTTTTTTTTTTAATTCTTCTACTTCAATTATTGTATTAATCAAGATGGATAGACTATATGCAGTTAAAAACAAACCCAGAATTCTCAGTTGCTTAATAAAATTATTTATTTCCCTCATTCAAGTGTGATACGGGTGGACTGTTCCACATTTTACAACTACACTGTCTGAATACATTACTTCCAAAGGCCAGACTTGAAAATAGGATACATCACTTCCACTGACATCCTGTTGGCTGCATGCAGTTATTCAATTCCAAACTATCTACAAGGGAGATGGGGAAAGGTGGCCTCTTCTGTGCTCCAAAAAGAAGATAGGTTGTGATGAACTTATAATATTGTCTCTGTCATATTTACTGACGTTAAAAACTTTCATGTATGGGGGTCTCCATTCTGACCTTCCAATTACCAGAGGACCTAGGGTTTTCTGTGCTCCCCTAAAGCAGGCTTGTGGGGTCAGTTAAATCCAAAGTCTTGGAAAAGCCAGTTTTAGTCACTCAGGGCTTTGTGAATTTGTACTTTATTCCCATTTCTGGCCTCTAAGAAGTCCTCTTAATTTTCTGCCAGTTCAGCAATGTATATTTTTTCTCTCTCTCTTTCTTTTTTTTTTTTTTCTTTTGTGCATGGGCAGCCATCAGGAATTGAACCCGGGTCTCCGGCATGCCAGCTGAACCACCGTGGCCCACCTTTTCTCTTTTTATAAATTCAAATTTTTGTACCATTCTTAGGTATTCTGTACCAGGAGGATTTCTTAGGCAACTTGTCTGCCATATTGTTAAATGGAATTCTATGTCAATCTTAATGAGATATTATTCTGACTCTAAATTATATTCCTAAACAGAGGATTCTTCATGTTGAAGAAGAAATTGGGTGGATTTTTCAGGTGAAAGGGTCTGAATCGTTAGGGCCACCAGATAGATGTTCCTGTTTTCTAGTAGTATAGATCTCTCCCAGTTTTAAACTTTATAGAAGAAAGTTAATTGACTCCCAGATCCACCTACCCCTTGAAATCAGTTTCAGAGAGGCTGTAGGAACTTAGTTTTCATTTAGGCCAGTGCTACCCCACTATATCTGATTGTCTTTCTCTCCAGTTGCCTGTCAGGGATGTGCAGGGAAATGCAGTCTGTATGGAAAAGAACTGACTGATTACACACAAGAAAATTCATCACTCATCCACATTCCAGTTAAAACCAGATAATATAAAATGAAATCAGATATTGAATTATCGTGAGCATTTTAACTTGCCCTATAATAAATAAATGGGAGGACAAGACTAGTTCAGTAGTAGAATTCTTGCCTGTCATGCAGGAGACCCGGGTTCAATTCCCGGCCCATGCGCTTCCCCACAAAGAAACCAACAAAAACAAACAAAAATTCAACAAATGGTGCTGCAATAGCAGGATATTCACATGGAAAAAGAATGAAATATGACCCTGCCATACAGCATATAAAAAAATAATAAATTAAATAAATAAATAAATAAATAAAGCTCCTCTGGCTGTAAAAACTGACCAAAGCCTTAGAAATTAAGATGAATTGATGGTCCAATCCAAGATTGTTTATAGCTAGTTGATAATTATAGATTATGAACCAACCTAAACACAATGTTTAAGTACTTATAAGAATTATTTTATGTTTTCTTCCCCCAAAATGATGTGGCAGAGTCAATTTTGTTTAGGTTCAATAGGTATTAAAAACCAGGGCCATATATTCTCATATAGTGTTAAATAAATTTCTATTGTAAAAATTGGGTTAAAGTTACTTTTGAAAATGTTTGCAAAACTTCAGAGGAAGCATCTGATTGAGTTCCATTTACCATTTTAAACCCGGATTAGTTTTAATTAAACCAGCATTTCAATACATTATCTTGTTTCTGTTATTTTCTCTTTTTATTAGCTGATTTGTGAAAACTCGTCCAAAGTGTTTCCTGTAGAACAAAAACAGGACAATGTGAGATAGACTTTAAGGTTTTACAGACTCTATTTCTCACAAATTCTAGTTCTCAAATAATATTTTCCACCTCTTCAAATGACAAATTTGATGACCTCCAACTTTAAAAAAATGTTTTCGATATTGCCTCCTTTAAAATTTTATTTTTCTTCTAATTATATTAAGGAAAAGCAACTTTATGAGTTTAACTGATTGGAGTTTACCTAAGGTAATCTCAGGTCATCAAATTCATGGGATGGACAACAATATCACAGCCATTTGATTATGCAGGTTAATTGTTGCCTTTAAATTATTACCATTCTTGAAAATTTTCCCTTTTTGTAAACCTGAAAGATAATATTCTCTCATTTCTTTCTTTCCATGACAGTATAGATTTCTGCAGAGATAAGACATACTGTAGTTTATAAATAATGCCTAGAATTATACCTAATGTAAAGTGTGTATTAGCATTTTCACTAAAATTAAAATCCTGTTCTGTGGCCATTGTATAGATTTTCACTTTATTCACAATTCCGGCATTATTCCCCACCTCCAATATATAAGCCATAGCTTATTATAAAGGGAAACAAAGCTTGCCATAGGCAAATAAATTGGCAATAACTAAATGTAGAGTATGAGCACATTTGGGCACCAGACACAGAGGAAGCTAGAGAATATAAGAAAATGCAAGGATACTTGAATTAAAGATCCAGCAAGGTTATACTTGAAATAGTGTATTATAGTTGCCCTACATTTTTTTTTTTTACCATGTAAAGCCCAAGATTTTAGATGTTTTTAGGAGAATTTTCCATTTTAGTAGAATTTTTTTTAACAGGGTAAGTTAGCAAGGGAAACTTTTATTCACATGTCAATGTCTGGAAAATCACATACTGTTATTAAAGTAGGTAGATATTTATATCTGAAGGAAATCTTGTCAATGGACCCCATTGAGAGTCTTTCACTATAGAAATTTCTGTATACCTCAAATTTTGTACAAATATTATGTGGGATTACTTGGAAGTTAACCACTGACCTTGGGTTAAGAAGCTCAGTTTTATAGTAGAATAATTCAGCACTAATTGGCTCAAGTTTGAAAGTTTTAGGAAAGGAAAAGTAGACTACAATGAGAATGAAGGGTTAAAACCCAGCAAGTCGTTTCTATCACTTTTCATCATTTAAGGATCTTTATGTAACGTGATCATGTAAGTGTTACTTTGTGTCCTTTTGCTATTAGGATTTCAAGTATTGAAAGTTGCACTCCAGGGCACTGCAACAGTGGCTCTGTGGCAGAATTCTTGCCTGCCATGCCGCAGACACGGGTTTGATTCCCGGAGCCCCATGCTGCAAAAAAAAAAAAAACACCAAAAAGTTGTACTCCAAATCCTTCATGCCCCAGGTATAATAAAGAGTTCAGAGGATCAATGAATTTAATGAGCTCACTGAAGAATAGTAAACCTGGCCCAAGGAGATGAGTCCTCTAAAAGAGAGGAGTCGGAGAAGGAGGCTGGAGATGGTGTCCAGAGATCCACAATAACTAAATTCTGAAGAAGAGCCGTGTCTCATGGTAAGCTTGCAAGTCAGTAAGGAGTAGCTAAGAGCGTTTCCCAAAGTCCAGTCTCTGGGTCACCTCTATTCAACTCCTTGGCCAACATGCAAATTCAGAGGTTTCACTTATATATTCAGTAAATCAGAATCTCTGGGGTTTGGGCCAGAATTTCAATTTTGGATGAGTATACCAAGCAATGTTTGTATCCCAAACATTGATAACCACTAAACAAGATGTTTAGAAAGAGAATCAGGAGTTGCCAAGGAAAACCAGTAGTTTCCATCAGAGAGACTATTTTACTGAGCACTTATTAAATTCCCACTGTGTGTAAATACATGCCTAATAAATGCTCTTTCTAACAAATGCTTTTGTTGCACGCAAACAATTGAAGATAGTGTTTTTTGCCCCTGACAGTTTGATGTGAAGTCAGCAACATAGGTTAATTTGACCAAGAGTATGGTCATTATGGTTCATGAAAAACAACAAAAAGCCTTGTTCTTTGCTGTAACAACTGGCATAAATGGCAAGAATTGGTTTATTAGGATTTAGTGAAAACTTTGAGGAAGAGTATGGCATTCTCATTCTTACTGTGAACAAGAGTCCCAATATATGATTAAAAAGTGAAACTTTCCTTTGGATTGCAAATAATCCATCTCAAACGGCCAAATTGACAAGAGGGGAATTTGAAGGGGGAGCCAGTCTTTCACTGGGGAAATGATCCTTGCACTGCTGGATGTCCAGGAACAAAAATGAAGCAGGAGAAGCAAGTTGTTATTTGCAAAGTGTTAAAACAACAGCCAGATTGTTTCTTCTTCACTCACTGTGCACAGTATGGTCTGGCACTGCTGCAGTAGCCTAGAAATCTTAAGTGCTGTCAGGAAAAACAAACTCAGTCCTTCAGATAGAATAAAAGGGTGAAAAGACAAGTAAGGAGCAGACCAAGAATTTATCTGCAGCTAACAAAAGAATGATGTATTTGCTCACAGAGTGGTGGAAACTGCTCTGTGAGGAGGGAGTGATCTCAGGAAATTTTTCCTTCCATTTTGCTGGTTTTTGTTCCAGAGTATAGCGTTAAGTGCTGATTTAATTAGCAATGAATTCTTTTAAGATGAAAATTTCCTTTAGGACCTAAAAGCCTGCATGATGGTGTTCACTTGAAGAGTTCATTTCATTACTTAGGTATTTTTGACAGAACTGCTTCTTCAGGAAGTTTTTTTCTGTGAAAACCGAGTGAATGAAAAAGAGAAACAAAAAAGAAATCATCTTTTAATCATCTTTTGTTACACTAACTAGCTTAAAGCTATGTTCCTGGACATGCTACAGGAGAATATTTGTTTTGGCAAATAGTTTCTTTCCCTTTCTCTTTTCCTCCCTCCCTGCTTATCATTAAGAAGTAATAAATCTCTAGAAATTTCCTTTTGTGGTAGATGTAATATCAATCACTAATAATGTACAGATAATTTCAGCAGAAACACAGATTTAAACTGTTAAAGATATTTTAGTCACAGTGACTGGAAAGATAAACTACCAAAAAATTGAGTCAATTAATGAGTTTTACTGAAACTATTAATTGCTTGACTGAACTAACCAAAATGACCACATTTATTTTTTTCTGCTGCTTGGTTAGTTTTCTGCATTTCTTTGTTTTCTTTTTGGTAGAATAGATATATCCTAAAATATTTACTCTGGAGTAGGTCAGTTTTTATCCTGATCATTTTCATAAAATTTTCAGGGAGGTAGGTTGGCAGTCTATTTCCCTTATTTAAGAAAGTTCCAAATTGATTTTCATCTTTGGTGGTTTATTACACTGTGTGGTTTAAGCTAAAAATTATAGATAGAGAAAGGGTTGCTATTACCAAGACATATTAATCAAATGCCTATAAAGAAATTTCTTTATAATAGACTGTTTTGCTAAATAATAAGCTGCTCAGAAAGTAATAGGTATCAGATGAAAGAGTTTATCCACAGGATGGCTGTGATATGGATTGTGGAAAATCATTTATATTTCAATACCATTTTAGATGCTTAGGAAGGGTACTTGTGAACTCATAAAAATGACAGAGGAAAACTTGGGAAAATAATATAATGTTGATGTACTGATTAATAATATATTCTCATATGCCAGTCCTGTTTGGGCCACTTAAGGATAAGATCTCAGCTAAAGGACTTAGTGCAAGATGTATAATTAGATTTCTGTCAATGAATGCACACTCCTCAATCCTTTCCAACCACCAAATCGATCAAGTAGCAATAAAGGGTGCCAGGATCAAAGGAGGGTTATGAGTCAAGTTATTTGATCATTTTAACATGAATGAATGCTTCATCGCTTTAGCCAAATCATCTTGAACCATGAGATTATCAAATATTTTTGAGTGTTCATATTCAACAGAATATTCCTGATTAGCTTTGTGCCTTTGACTACTAAATAAGCACTCAAAAAGATACATGATTGAGATATGAATGAATGAGAGAGATAATGAATGAATGATTGAATGAAGCCTTTTAAACATATTAAGTATGTCTGCATATTTATATACATATACAATGTATACACATTGATATACGTTACATTATGTATGTAGATATATTTGATAGTGTCTAGTGATTTGAATTCACTTTAAGTTTTGGTATCTCTTTAATAATTTATATCCTGTCACTTATGTTCCCAAAATAAAACATGTCTTTCTGACAACCTCTCCTCTTAAGAACTTTTATCCTTTCTCTGCTGGGTGTTTCCCCTCTTTCCCAAAACTCATTCTTCCCTTGCTAACCTTTCATTCAGCTCTTTCTATTGCTCCCATACATTTTTCACTTCTTCACAGAGTGCCTCCTGGATCCTTTTCTCTCTTGACTTAATTTCCTCTAGACCTTGAGAATACTGTGGTTTATGTAGACATTTCACCTAAACACTGCTCATTCTCCTTCTTCCCGTGTTTTAGATTTACTATCTTTCTAGGTCAATTAGGCATTCTTTAAATATTTCTTAAGCGATGGTAAAGAGATTATGGTTCTTCCATTTCCCTGCAAAACCCATTCATCATTCCAGGCTAATGCAGTCCAACTATACTTTCCAACCCTTTTTAATGGCTCTCTTCTATCTTCAAATTACTTGTCCATATTCATCAAGCACTTTGGCTGCTTGCCCTCACTCTCTCTCTCTTCATCCCTCTTCTTGGTTCAATATTCGTGTTCCTGGCCCACCAGATGCCTTAGCCTCAGAGTTTGTTACCCAACTTCTAACTGATGTATTTAAGTTCTGTTCTACTCATTACATAGCCAGACCACAGATTTTGATATCTTCTGGAACTCCTAAACATCTGAAATTTCAAACTTTTCCAACATTTCTATGAAAAAACCTTCCAAATATGTTGTCAAAGTACTTCCTTTATCATCTTATAACCACTCTTTAACTCCTAATTGCTGCATTTTCCCTTATACCGTTCATCACTATCAATAATATATATTGTGAAAGACATTTTACATAGTATATTATTTTATATATTATTATTTATACATCATTTATTTGCTTAATAACCATTTGTAACTCATGAATAGAGACTATTGGAGGGCAGGAGTTTTGCCTTGTTCGTGAGTAAATTTCCCTGGTCTGCTATCCACAATTCAGCTTGGGCATTTGATAGTATGTGTTGAATAAATGAGTGAATAAAATAATTTCAGTGAATTAGGGATTTTTTTTTTTTTAAGAAAATGCTATGTATCAGATGAACTGTATCTTTCAATCATATCTATATCTGTACTTGCTGGGTAGAACTGGCTTCAGGCTTGAAGTCTATGGTGGGGATGATTTCATTATGCAACCAAAAGATTGTTTCCCCAAAGTCTTCTCAGAAATGTGCACATTTTAGGATGCATGTTTCTTTTAGAACATGTTAACAAATATGAACTGTAGTTCATTGAATAGATTGTCTTTAAATGTTCTTTGACACTTAGGTTGTCCTGGTTAATTATTGGTCACCCTTAGTAGGAAAATGCAAACATTAGTGAGCCCAAAGGAAAACACAGCTCCTTGTAACTATGAGTTTGGAAATGATGTATCTGTTACAGATAATTTTGGAACAAAGCCTGGATAAATGATATATGAAGCCACTCTTGCATTTCACCCAGAAACAAGAATACTCTCTACCACATTTTAGTTGGTGTCATCTGAATAGGTTACTTTATTTCCTTCTTTTTACATATGAGGATGTAACTCTACTCAAAAAAATAAGAATAATTCTTATTGTAAAATGAGAATTAAGCACTGATAGGACTTTTTGGTTAGTGCTGGAAGTCTTCATTTACAAAAGTATTGTGTAGAATGTAGTTGAAAGCTCTGGAATGTTAGGAATGGTGTTTTATTAATCTTTGTGTCCCTCCAAAAGCAAAACACCATGCCTGACATTTGGCAGGCAATAATGCTTGTAAAATGATCAATCAGATTTTTGTTCTTGAGATCTGGCATTTAGTATGAATTTTAATGCATTTTCTCAAAATTAGTTTTATGTTTTCATGTGTCTTCTGTTGTTAACGTTTCTTGTTCTTTGAGGAATTAACACAATGAAATAAATAATATATATCTGAAGGTTAAGTCTCTTTGGAAGAACATCTTGAAACCAGAATTTTAGGGTTGGAAGGATCATTAGAGATGACGGCAGTCCAAACTTTTTATATCATACAGATGCACAAAAGCAGTTCAGTGAGGTGAGTCAATTTGACTGGGGTTTTACAAATTCTCCCAGAATTTAGGTCTCTAAGGATGGACTATTTTGATTATATTAGATAATTGGAAATTATAAAGCACATTCGTAGACCTACATTGTGTAATTTTCTCTAAGGCAGCGATCCCTAAACATTTTGAAGCACAACATAACAGAAAACAATTTTGAGAATATCATTATGTCTAAAATTGTTTATTGATACATTATTTAATAAAGTACTATATATATAAAACTTTCATAATTGAAATTTTAAAGAATAATATAAAGTAGTAGTATTATTTTTAAAATAATTTATACTTTTATTGATCTTGAACAAGTCCTTTTCTGTTTTCACAAAAATAAATGATTTTAGTGAATGCATTACATTTGAATATGCTTTATTATTTTTGAAAGCCTTGGTTTAAATGCCATTTGATAAAATGATTAAAAGGCCATGTTCTGAGTTCAGTTTATTTTTATTCTTAGTTTTAATGGATGTCATTGAAGTAGTAGATTTAAATGGAATAAAGGTTTCATTGGTTGCAGTTACTACAACATATATTCATTTTTAAATTCCATTCTCCAATTATACAAAAGTAATCCTTTTTATAAATCGTTATCTCCTTTGGGATTCAGTTTATTCTTTCAAATAAAATCTAAGTTTTAGCTCTTTCCATAGCATGAAATTCTTTTGAAAATCTATTACTGCCACAAATTTTGTTAAAGTCAGAAGCGTTCTGCAAAAATTTCCTTGTAAATGTATATAAATGTATAGTTCAAAAAGACTTCTAGAAAACGTCAACATTTTTGGATACTTCTTGTCAGTTGTGATTATATTATTGTTTGTCTTTCATTGTGCCTGATGAGGGCTGGTGCTAGAGCTTAGAAGAATTAAGTCTCCATTTCTTTTATTCAATTTTGCCCTCCCCATTATATCAATATCATCAATCCATGGTATCTTACAGAAACTTCTATAGTTATTCCATTTAACATGTGTTCGCTTACTGAAAACTGGATAATCCATAAATTGGATACATGTGCATTGAAATATGATGCTCTCTGTTGAAAGCAAATGAACAAATGAAACCGCTATTGCCAACATCTCTATTTGTGGAATTTCTAAACTTGTTTCGGGATAACTCTCAACGGAGTTATCTGACATATAGACTGAATAGCAGGCAACAATATGAAGTTATAATAATAAGTAAATTCCAGTAAACATTATTTTTCTCATTCTTTTAGTTAAAAAATATAATATATATATAAATATATATAATATTCTGTTTCCTTAATCACGTTGCATATGCCTTTGGGTACATATGGCCCTCTTTTGGGATGCTTTAGAGATATTTGATGCTGCCTACCTGGTTTGCCTGAGCATGAGACCAGAATCAAGACTATAATTGTCTAGTGAGAATTCTCAGACCAGATATCTATCCAGATATGAGCCACATAATTATTTCTATCTTGATTCAGTCCAGAATTCTATTTGGGAGTTGTCTTAAGTGTTGCTGATGCTTGGTATATCTTGCTTGATTTGTGCTAGGTTACCAATTTCTTGTACTGAGACTTAATTTCTCTCTATAAAAATTTTTTTTGAGAACTGTAATTGTTCAAAGTTTTTTTCATTGATACTTAAAATATGGTCAGCAAAATTCCCAATCCTTGCTACTTCAGATATTGATTTGTTCTATTTCTGTTGTCTTGGAGCTATTATCCCTCTCTCTTCTATGAATGTTCTATGAACTTCATTTGTTTGTGGAGTTCAGTGTAACTTATCTATTGAAAATATTTTTCAAGCTTCTATAGGATGAATATTAAACACACAGCCCTTCCTGACTTGTTCCAATAGATATACATCCTGCCAACTGTCATTTAGGAGAGTTATTAAACCAGTGAATCCCTTTTAAAATTTTGGGTTATGCATATATTCCATTTTCCTTTATATAAAAGTGGAAGATATTATCCTAAACCTTTTAAAGATTAGAAAAAATATTAATGTGATGATATAAACATAATTTGGGAATCTGCTTCAACTTTGTCATGTTATATTGTGTTAATCTAAAGGGTGAATACCACTTAACACCAAATACAATAATTAACTTGAGATGAATCAAATGCTTAAATGTAAGAGCTAAAACTATAAAACGCTTCGAAGAAAACACAGGTGTAAATCTTCATGACCTTGGATCAGACAATGCTTCTTATATGTGACAAGCATTCAAAGAAAAAGAAATAGATAAACTGGATTTCATAAAAATTAACAACTCTTGTATCTCAAAGGATATCAAGAAAGTAAAAAGACCAGACATAGGACAGAAGAAAATACTTAAAAATTGAAATCCTGATATGGATCAAGTGTCTATAATATGTAAAGAACTATTACAATTTAACAATAAAAAGGCTAATAACTCATTTTTTAAATAGGCAAATGATTTCAATAGACGTTTCTCCAAAAAAGATATACTATAGGCCAAAGCACATGGAAAGATGCTCAGTAACGTTAATATTTAAGAAGTTCAAATCAAAACCATGAGATACTATTTCACATCCACTAGGATGGCTATAATTAAGAAGAAAGACAATGGTAAGCATTGGCAAAGATGTGGAGAAATTGGAACTTCAAACATTGCTGGGGTAGGAGAATGTAAATGGTACAAACACTTTGGAAAACAGTTTGGCAGTTCCTCAAAAAGTTAAATATAAAGTTGCCATATGACTCCGCAATTCCATTACTAGGAATATACTCAGGGGAACTGGAAATGTACATTCAAAAAAATAGCTGGACACAAATGTTCATAGCAGTGTTATTTATAATAACCAAAATTTGGAAACTACCCAAATATTCATCAACTAGTGAATGGATAAATAAAGTAAGTATGGTATACACTGCACTTGTATGAAATACCCAGAATGGGCAAATCCATAAAAACAGAAAGTAGATTAGTCATTGCCAGGGGCTAGGGGAGAAGGAGGAATGGAAGTGATTGCCAATGGGTATGGGTTTCTTTTTGGGTGATGGAAATATTCTGGAATCTGTGATAAAATTTGCATAACTTTGTGAATATACTAAGAAAAACTGAATTATATTCACTTGAAAAGGTGTATTTTTTGTTAGTTTGCCCAGGTTAGTGTGATGACTCGATATATCTCAGAGTAATTTGGGCAGTGAATAAAGAAGTATTTGCAAAGTCCAGTTGGGGGTCTGGGGAAAAGGAAGAAATATTCAACTTCTCCAATTGGAGAATTTCTGAGGTTCTCACAAGCAGTGGGGACAACCAAATCAATAGGCTGAGGCCTTGATCTTGGGGGTTGCCCCTATGAAACTTATTCCTATGAAGGATAGGCTAAGCCTACTTAAAGTTAGGCCTAAGAGTCACCCCCAGAGAACCTCTTTTGTTGCTCAGATGTGGGCTCTCTCTCTAAGTCAACTCAGCAAGTGAACTCACTGTCCTCCCCATCATATGGGACATGATTTCCATGATTTCTCTGGCAATGTGGACAGAAATCCTGGGATGAGCTGTGACCTGGAATCAAGGGATTGAGAAAGTCTTCTTAACCAAAAACAGGAAGAGTGAAATGAACAAAATAAAGTTTCAGTGACTGAAAGATTTCAAAGAGGCAAGAGGTTATCTTGGAGGTTATTCTTGTACATTATTTAGATATCCCTTTTTAGTTTATGGGGTATTGGAATGGCTGAAGGAAAATACCTGAATACATTGTTCCAGTAGTCTTGATTCTTGACGATGATTATATGAAGATATAACTTTTACAATGTGGCTGTGTGATTGTGAAAACCTTGTGTCTGTTGTTCCTTTTATCCAAGGTATGGACAGATAAAAAAGTATAGATAAAATATAAATAAATAAATAAATAAATAAATAAATAAATAATGAGGACAAAGGGTAAGATGAATTGGGTAGATAGAAATACCAGTGGTCAATAAGAGGGAGAGGTAAGGAACATGGTGTATGTATGAGGTTTATTTTTTTTTTCTTTTTATTTCTTTTTCTAGAGTGATGAAATATTCTTAAAAATGATCTTGGTGATGAGTACACAACTGTGTGATGATATTGTGAGCCTTTGTACACCATGTATGGAATGTATGTGTGTGAAGACTTATCAATAAAATTATTTTTAAAAAGGTGTATTATACTCTTTCTATGTATGTGCATTAATACATATATGAATCTATATGGTATATATGGTATAGTGTGTGGGTGTGGGTGTCTCTGAATTTGAAAAGAAAATTATCCCAGAGGTTGTTGAAACTATTTTGACTTGAAATTGTGTGTATATATATGTATATAAAATGTATGAAAGAAAAACAGAAATATAAATAGTAACCACATTCTTTAGCAAAACACATGTGAATTATATATACTTGTCTATGAAAGTGGTTCTTCAATATTATGAGTTGCTGAGCTTTGATTCCTGAGAAGTGGTAAAAGCTGTGGCTTTTTGTCTCAGAAAAAAAAAAATTTCAGATACACAGACACAAAAACTTTGCCTCAAATTTATGGGCATTTACAAATCTTCTAAAACCCATTCACGAAATTCCAAGGGGCATTGACCCGAAGTCAAGATTCTCTGGTATGCAAGATGCTGGATGGAATGATTTGGTCATCAATGTTTCTTGGTAGCTGTCTTTATATCACTTATATTATTAGAGTTTTAATACCAACCAAATAACTGCCATAATAACAAAAGCTAAGATCTATTGATAATTTATTCTGTGCCATGCACCATTGTACTTTACAAGCATTTTCTCATTTATTCATCACAAGAATCTTTTTTTACGGATGACGATTCATAGTTCCAGGGTGCATATGTCTGATGTCGTATCGCAAAATGTGTGATAATAAAATCCTACCTGCCCCACAATTTTAATTGTGAAATTTTTTATTGTGACCGAGGCATTGGAGTGGCAGTGAGAAGTTCTTATTATCAGTGCAAGCTAATTCTTCTGATAACTAGCTTATATAACTTTGAGTAGTTATTTCAGGTTTGTGGACATCACTTGCTTTATATATAAAATAGAAGTGAGATTGGGGTAGATTAGGCTTTCAATTACATTCCAAGCTCTTACATATTGTTATTTAACTAAGTTTGTACATATGTCTGATATTTAAAAGTAAGGGCTTATTATTATTTTTAAAATCATGGCAAATATATTACTTCCAAATCTAATGAACTGCTTTTCAGAGAATATTTTACAGAGGAGTGCTAAAAGATGTGCAGCCTGCTGGGCTCCAGCCTCAAGGTAACAAGAAGCACTAGAATGGTGGAAATCCAAGATAAGAAAGGAAGTAGCTGCTCTGTTGATCTAGTTAATATTTCCACCACAAATGTTTTTCCCAAGGGGGGAAACAATTAGTGCTAATACATTTGCTTGAGCACAGAGTTCCCTACAAAGAATTAGCTGGAAAGACTCAATGGAAGAGCAACTGACTTTTGAATAAATTTCTCGCATAAAGCAGAGTTAACGCTGGACTATTCCCAGAAAGTTCTATTTTCTGAGTGAAAATTTGCCTTCACTATGGATCATGCCTTCCGTCTGAAAGTTTTTAAAGTCACATTTGGATGCAGAGGCAAAATATCTAGCTGGAAAATAGGGTCATCTCTATAAATCTCATGGGGTAAAAAAGGAAAGTAGAATTAATGCCGAAAGACTTAAGCTTCAAATATCCCCAAACTAGATTTATTTCCTCCTACAATTGGTCAGAAGTGCTCTGGAAATCAAGTTGCATCCAATCAGGCATTTTGTTCCTGGGAGTAGTGGTTACATGGTTTGAAATAGAGGAAGATGTTTCTGGATACTTGAAGAGTAAAAGTCAAGAAGGGGTCCAGAGCATATAAAGGTTCCAGGAAATGTGGAAGAATATAAACAGCAGAAGGAAAATTAGGGAGATCAAAGATACTGGCAGTTTTTACTTAGGGGGTAAATTGGATCTTAAACGGAGATTGATGAAAAAGTATAGTATATAGAAATTCTTTTATTGGAGGATAAAAGCATAGTCTATTTCTGTTTTGCTTTGTTTGAAAGAAAAGAATGTTTCCAGTTTTCAGGTATCCTATTATAAATAAGGAAGCTTAAATGCAATTCCTTTCTTTGTTTGATAAACTATCACTTACCCTTCAAGACCCAACTTTAATTTCCCTTTCTCCTTACTCTCCACTCCCCTTCTTGGAGGACTGATCACTGTCCCTTAATATTTCTATAATTTCATATACATTTCTACATCCTGTTTATCTAGTATCTAGTATACCATGTGTCACATTGTATTAGCAACCATTTGCTTACCTTCTGCCTCCTTAACAGAGTATAAACTCCTTGAAAGGGGATCGTGTACGTTTACTAGCATCTATCTAGCTGATGCTTGGCACATTGTATTCCGCCAGTTTATCAAATGATTCAGTGGAAATTTTTACCTCACTAGCTAAACTTCAGTAACTGTAATATTGATATCTTGTGGTTTTTGTCATTTATTCAAAAACATACTTTTTTACTGATTCTGCAGGTACTTTATGCCTTCTGGGAATAAAGCTCCTGGAATTTCATCCTTTCTGAATGTAGCCACTGTATTTTTTTAGGAAAGTAGCAAAACTTGTAGTGTTCCAGAGAATAGGATGTTAAAAAAAATCTGTATTTTGGGATATTACAAAAATAAGTTACACAAAATGTATAGACATCCAGCAAAGTCTCAGCAGGAATGGGATGAGTTTAAGCTGTGGAAAGGAAGGGATGACACCAGATTCTAATTTGGAAGGAGCAGAATTGCTGTTTAACATGTTTGAGGGTTAAAAACGGGTCACCCCAAAGAAAGAAATGTTTACTTGGTATGAAATATATATTTTCTGTAGTACACTATCTAGTCTAACATGTATGGTTAGCTTATTTGAACACCATAATTTCATAGAACCTTGAATAGGGAGTGAGCTCTTTTTGGTATGTACAGGTTGGTGCGATACCCCAATACATCCCAGAATAATCTTGGCAGAAGATTAAAAAGTATTTGCAAATAACATTGAGGGGCTGGGGAAAAGGTAGAAATTTTCAACTTCCCCATCTGGGGAAATCTGATATTCTTGTAGTCATTGGGGCCTGCCAATTTGATGGGCCAGGCCCTCAATTTGGGGCTTGCCCCTGTGAAATTTATTCCTGAAAATGAGAAGCTAAGCCCAATTATGATTATACCCTAGAGTCACTCCCAGAGAACCTCTTTTGTTGCTCAGATGTAGCCTCCCTCTAAGCCAACTCTGAAGGTGAGCCACTCCCTCGCCACTTCATGGGACATGATTCTCAGGGGATGAGACTGGACTCAGCATTGTAGGATTGAGAAAGACTTCTGGACCAAAAGGGGGAAGAAAAATGAAACAAAATAAAGTTTCAGTGGCTGAGAAATTCCAAATAGAGTGGAGCGGTCATTCTAGGGTTATTCTTTTGCATTATATAGATATCCCCTTGCAGATTTTGGTGTATTGGAGTAACTAGAGGGAAATACCTGAAACTATTGAACTCTAATCTAATAGCCTTGGTTCTTGAAAAATATTGAATTACTATAGAGCTTTTAAGATATAACCATGTATTTTAGTCTGCTAGCTGCTGGAATGTGATATACCAGAAATGGAATGGCTTTTTGAAAGCGGGAATTTATTAAATTGCAAGTTTACAGTTCTAAGGCTGTGAAAATGTTCCAGTTAAAACAAATCTATAAAAATGTCCAAATTAAGGCACCAACAAGAAGTTACTTTCACTCAAGAAAGGGTGATGAAGTTCAGGGTTTCTCTCTCAACTGGAAAGGCACATGGTGAATGTGGGGATTTCAGCTAGCTTTCCTTCTAGGCTTCTTGTTTCATGAAACTCTCTCAGGGATGTTTTCCTTCTTCATCTCCAAGATTCCTGGCTGTGTGGGCTCTCTCATCACTCATGGATCTCATGCTCTCCCATGGCTCTCTCAGATTTCTCCAAAATGTTTCCTCTTTTAAAGGATTCCAGTAAACAAGACCAACCTGGAATGGGTGGAGTCACATCTCCCTCTATTCAAAAGTTAATACCCACAGTTTTGTGAGTCACATCTCCGTGGAGATAATCTAATCAACTTCCCAACGTAAAGTGCTGAATAGGGATTAAAAAGAAATGGTTGTTCCCACAAGATTGGATCAGGATTAAAATATGGATTTCTAGGGCACATAATCCTTTCAAGCCAGCACACCATGTGGTTGTAAAATCTTGTGACTGATACTCCCTTTATCTAATGTATGGAAAGAAGAGTAAGAAAAAGAGACAAAAAAAAATAAATAATATAGGGGATATGGGTATGGGATGTTTTGGGTGTTCTATTTTACTTTTATTTCTTTTTGGAGTAATGAAAATGTTCAATAATCTAATGTGGTGATGAATGCACAGCTATATGACAAAACTGTGAACCACTGATTGTAAAAATTGGATGATTGTGTGGTATGTGAATAAAAAATAAGTAAATAAATAAATATAATTATGAAATAACTCATTTTTCCAAAAAAAGGTTATTTTTTACCATTTAAAAAAATGGGTCACCACTGTACATCCCCACAGCTCTTTGCCTGCCTTTTGTATCAAGTAAAATGGATATGGGCAAAAAAATTTCATACACCTTGTGGACCAAGGACAGAATTGTTTTTTATAGATCAGACATAGTGTTCTAGTTTGCTAGCTGCCAGAATGCAATACTCCAGAAATGGAAGAGCTTTTAAAAAGGGAAATTTAATAAGTTGCTAGTTAAGGATTAATGGGTGGAGTCACGACTCCATAGAAGCTGTCTGATCAAAAGTTACCACCCACAAGTGGGTGGGAACAATCAAAATGCTCCCAGCCAGCAATATTGAATGAGGATTAAAGGACGTGGCTTTTCTGGGGTCCACCACAGATTCAAACCAGCACACATAGTAAATCCAAACCATAGGAGGATGGAGGAGAGAGGCAATCAAAGGAAACTGAAAGGACTTTCCATTGAAAACTTTAGTAAAAAGGGAGATAAACATAAGAGAATGGTTGAGTTAAGAAAAAAATTTTTTTTAGACTTGGGAAAATGCTGTCCCATAAAAGACCTATACTTTCAATAAATAGTGAGAAAGAAGATAAATAATCAATTAAAATTAAAACTACAAGTTGCAGGGAAATATGTGAAAATATAAAATTCAAGTTAGAAAAAAGGTTGACAAGTTCATGTAGAAGTTATTTTTGCAGAAAAAATATCATGCATTTAAGATAAAATATTCTCTTGTGACAACTAAAACCTATGTCAGTGGTTAACAACATTATCAATTAAGTATTGCTTTTATTTGGTCATCCCTCCTTTGATGTTCTATTTTAGAAAATGTGCCACCCTAATTATTTTTATTAAGTAATAAATCATTTCTGATTAAATCCAGTAATAAAAGACACTGAATTGCCAATCAGAACTTCACATGAGCATGATATAAGAACCAATGCCTCACCAATTTGTTGCAAATACAACCAAAACAAAGAAAATTTAAATTTTAGTTAGCTTGTGCATTGCAATCACAGATAAGTATATGCTTTTTGACCCTTTTAAAAGTTATTTAAAAGAGACCCAAATTCATGGTATCCCTTTATCAGGGTTTCTCAACAGTGGCACCATTGACATTTGGGACTGGAGAGTATTTTTTTGTTGAGAGTAGTCCTGTGCATTGTGAGATGTTTAGCAACACAGCTGGCCTCTACCAATCAGATGGCAGTAGCTCCCCCCATGGTGTGGCAATCAAAAATATCTCCAGATTGATACAGAGAGGTCTGGGATCCTTGTTTGGGAACCACTTTGAAGGAACCAAGAAAACAGAAATAAATAACATGCAGAACTGAGTAATAGTTCCAAGATAAAGAATAGAGAAAATTGAAAGATTGAATTATCTATCTTTCACAGATACCTACCACTATGTGTAAGAGGAATTAAAAAGCTGGGCTGCCATTTCTCTGATCTCTGAACACGGTTGTATTCCACATGGTACCAAGTAACATAAATTCAAAGTAAGCTCATCCACAGAGGAAAGGAAGGAAGACGCCTCCTTGAGATATTCTGATTGTTTTTGAGAGAAAAAAGTGATCACAAAGAAAAAAGTGGGAGGCTTTATCAATTCAGACTGTTTCTAATTCAGTGGAGAATGCTACCTATTACAGTGTTGTAAAGGCAGAAGGCTACATTTTGCAGTGGCTCGTCAGTCTTATGCTGGTCATCAAAGCCTAATTTTATTTTTCCCAACTTTTCCTGCAGATTTAAATATTAAGAATTGGTCTAAGGAAAACTTTGATTTAAAATTAAATTTTAAATCTTGCTCATAATCACTATCATTCTGTTGGCTGAAGAATTTAAATCAAAGCAGAGCTGTGGCTCCGGTTAGGTTTGAATATAAAGCAGCCAGCTATCACTAATGGAAGAGCAGGCTCGATTGACACATGAGACAGAGTCACCTGCAGTGATCTAAGACTGCTTGGTTAAGTCATTAGATTTTGAGTGGATTGTGGGAGTCTAGGCATTGTCTGAGAATGAACTCAGGGTTTTGACTCTAGAATTTTCATATACAGAAATGAGGGAAAGAGAGTAAAACACAGCATAGCTCTACTGAAATTTTTATTTTTTCTTTTTTACATAGTAAAGGGAGAATGCCTGCTAATATTACTAGCTAAGTAGTTTACTACTAATGTACAAATATTTACTATTACTGCTGCTATACTGCTGTCACTGTGGACAATGATAAAAGCAGCAGCAGCTGCCATCAATTTGTGAGCACCTACTATGTGCCATGCTTATTATTTAACATTTTTATTTCAAATCCTTCCACTAACCTTGTATAGTACCATCCCCAATCTAGAGATGAGGAAAATTAATTCTGGAGAAGTTACTTTTGTCAAGCCAAACAGTACTGAGTGGTGGACCCTGGATTGGCTAGCCTTCAAGTCCTATGTTTTTTTGTTTGTTTGTTTTTACCATACTGCACAGACTCCATACCAGTGCTCCTGTAAGGCGGCCTTCCAGTGCGCCTACACCATCTCCAGCATCTCCTACGTTGGCTGTCTCCTGTCAGCCCTGTGCCCTAAAGCTTCATGATTAGCCACTTCTGAGAGTCCTTCCAGGAAGCTCTGTGCTTTGGGACCTGGTGCTGCCACCTGAGAGTGTAGAAGAATGCCAGAGAAGAACTAACCTGGATACCTGTTGTTTCACAGAGGCCTCCTAGCTCAGAGGTTCTTTTCAGTACCCAGGAATTCTCTGCCTCCCCATCCCTCCCACCCAGTTGAATACTTGGAGTTATTTTTCTTTGCTTTACTTTAAAAAAATTGTGGCAACATCTATATGCCACATAAAATTTCCCATTTCAATATAATCACATTCACAATATGCTACCATCAACACTATCCATTACCAAAATGCCTTAACTAGTTCTACTTGCCATAGGCCACTTCTCCCAAGCCCCTTAGTTCTTGACAGTGAGAGCTAACACATAATTTAACTTTGTCGTGCTTTGTTTAGGTTGCAGGGACCAACTGTCTGTTACCCATTTTCCAGTTCCTCTTTATGCTTAAAGATCTCCATTACTGTGCATATTAATTAGAAAGATTGGGGTTTTGACTATATCCTACTCAGAACTAAAAATAAAACTTGGATTTCCAATGAAAATGACAATCTTTCTCAATCTCAATTGATGCAGGTTTCTATTTTTGTATATATTCTTTGCCCCACTACAACACGGTGAGGGGATTTTCATTTTAAAGAGAATATGATTCATACACACCCTTTTTTAAAATAAATGTGTTCCTCTCTAAAGCAGAGAGATCATCTAAATGATAAATCAGACTGGTACATGATTTCAGTGGAATCAGCCAAGAATAAAATTTCCTGAGATAATTAGTAATAACTTTTTGTTCTTTTTGCTGCTTTGTGTTTTTGTGCCTGATCCTTCTCTGACAATATGGAAGCCAAGGCCAATTAATATTCACTTAAAAATATTCAAGCTCTTTTTTTGTCTCATGCCTACCTTTCATAATGTTCAACATTTCTCAGTGTAATATATGCATCACCCTAGACATACATACTTTCGTACTAATCTTACTTGTTGATTTTTATCCATTATAAACAAAAAATTTATATATAAAGGTGACAAAGAAGAATATGCCCTGTAAACTATCATTTATTTAGCAATATCTAGGGAATGGCCACGATGTTCTAGCTATGTGCTGTAGATTCAGTAAACAGCAAGGGCAACTTGGCTCCTCCCGTGGCATATGTGTCCATCTCTTCGGGTCTGCTGCTTTTCTTTCTTTTACTCCTCGTCGATTGATATTTCTGGAACACTCTGAAAAGAACATTGTGTCTGAATTGTGTTGAAGCCTGGCTAGTTCTGATACCTCTCAATGTCCAACTATCTCATTTGCAAAATGGGGTGATTATACTTTCTCCACAGGACTGTTATCTAAATACATGAAATGTGCTATATAAATAGCCTAGAATAATGCTCAACTGAGACGCATTGAATGTTAGCTTTTGTTATCACCATCTGTATTTCTGTCTAACATGTAACTCTCTGCCATTGCACCCTACCTTCCCTGGAACTCTAGTCTCTGAGGTCTTAGGGGATAAGTTCCTATAAATTCTAGAACTCATGGTACTGAGATCCAAAGATTTTGGATTACAGAACTGAGAGGCTTGGCTCAAAGGCCAGCAACATGGAGACCAGGGTATCACATGGCTGGGGATCAATGGTCCTCAGCACAGCGAAGCTTTTAGATTCACCATTTCGTGCAAATGTAGTTTTCCATCCATGTTCAAAGATATTAGTGAGGCGAAGTCAGCATTGAACAAAAGAATGGCTCATAAGACAAGAAGAGCAATCATTATGTAATCAGATATTTAGTTCTAATTGAACTATGAGCTTCTTTTCTCCCCAAGTAGATTTCAGCATGTTTAGATTCACTCAAAAAATCATATATGCTTCACACAGAGTTGATGCTCAATATGTTGAGCAAATGAATGAATGAACAATTAAATGAAATTTAAATAAAAATTCCCTAGATTAAATAAAATTGTATAAGGCCCCTAGAAATAGGAATTTATGAGGGATAGGAAACAGTCAGGGAACAGTTTTGAATTTTATTGATATAGGTTAGGATTTGAAAACTGTATTAATTCCACTTGAGTTTACTCTTTTGGAAGGCAAATGTCAGTTTTCAGAGCTGTCAACCCAAGAACACATAGACAATGACTTTTCTCTAGAAAAGGAATTTAAGTGCCTTACTCAATTAAAATTTTGAGAGATAAAATACTATACTGAATCCAGTATTCTAATTTATAATGACAGCGGAATACCTGAATGAGCTAACAGGATTTCAGTCTGTTATCATGTAGTCATAATTGTTGTTCAGCAACAGTAATCAGAAAAAGTTTTATTCTATAAAAAGAAGCATTATCTACCAGCTTAGGAAGTTCTCCAAACATGATTCATTCATTCACAGCTTTTCAAATCTTATGTTGGGTTGTCATTCAGGTTGTGATATAAAGGTTCTTACTGAATTTTATTCTGGTTGAAAGGCTCTTTCTTAGGAAAGAGAAATGCAAAATAGCCAGACTTCATGTCCCCTCATTTCAGGGCCTTATCTTACCATGAAGTTCAGATACTGTTTAATTTAGTTGGATAATGATTTAGAATACACAAAATGTTGAAGCAAACACATTTAAAATTATAGACCTCTAGGGAACTACAGAACACCAAGTTCAATCCTGTATTTCAGGAACTAGAAAATTGAATAACAAGAGTAAGTGTTTGACCCAAGGCTTTTCACCTTGATTGGCAAACTACTGTTATTTCCTATATATCACGATGCTTTACTTTCATGGGTTACCTTTCCTTCAGATAAACGAATTTATGTAAGTTTGTACAGATTCTTAGCCTTGACTTAGTCATATTTGTGTGTTTTATTTATTTAGTGTATTCATTTTCTTTTAGTTATTTAATTGATTTACCTATTTTTTCATGATATAGGAACATCCCAACAAAAACGTTTTAAAAAAGAACCTGTAAACTAGAGATAGTTATATGGGAGAAAAGCCAATGTTTGATTTCCATCAGTTGATTGGTTGTTAATCACAATAAAATATGCTGTATTCTTTCCTCAGTAATCATAGCTTGACTTCTCTGCTCTTTACTAAAATGCCACCTAATACTAAGTGAAGGACAAGATAGCATTGTTTTTGTGTGCTTTTATCCTTAAAATTCTCCCAACATTTCATCCATAACTGAGGTTTTTCACCTTCCTTAATAACCCTGAATAGAAATATAAAACCATTATGTTCCATTGACTATATATGAATAAGATAAATACCAGTATAATCCTTCTATTTTACATGCTGCCCCTTTTTAGAGACACAGTGCAGCAAACTTCTGGTGGATAAAATGGCCTTTGTGTCTGATAACCAAGGAAGACATACAATGGGAAAATGGGTGATAAATATTAGCAGATCTACCGTATTCAGTAAAATTAAGGCTATTTGCCTGTCTGTACTGCCTGGTAATTTTGTTCACAATGATAATAGAAGGGAACTCAGTTTATTCTTGTTAGAAAAATTAATTTCTCTAAGTACTGTGTATTTGGAAAAGTGTGGTAGAGTAATAAAAAAATAGTAGAGAAAAGTTAAATTGTTGCTTGTCTTTACTCTACCACAAATAATAAAATCCCGTGACAATGATGTTTTTCTTGTTCCCTAGCAATCCATCTATAGAAATTCTTATTTTGTCATACTTTTTGTTTAGTATTTTTTTTTTAAATGTGCTCTTCCTTTTAAAAAATCTATGTAAGGGGTGAAAGGTTGTTTAATGGTAGAAATCTTGCCTGCCATATGGGAGAACCGGGTTCGATTCCTGGTCCAGGCACTTCCCCAAAAAACAAACAATCAAGCAAAACAAATAAAAAAAAAATTCAACAGATGGTGCTGCAGTAATGGGATACTCACATGGAAACCCCACCATACAGGATACAAAAAAAGAAAAAAGACGACAAAGAAAAATCTATGTAGCATAGTGTTTGTCATTTGATTTCTTGTTGCCTCAGTTTCCTTATCTGTATAACTGAGTTAATATTTAGATACTTTGATGGTTGCTTTCAGTGCTAAAGTCAGATTCTATCATTTAGTTATAGCGCAGGAAATAATTCCTCCCTGTTAAAAGTGACATAGCCGTACATGTGTGTTCAAAAGTTCTATTCACATTGTACCAATTTATTCATTAAAATTTTAGTAAGTGGCTACTTCATGCCCAATATTGTTGTAAGTACTGGGATTGAGCATAAATCAAGAATTGCAAAGTATGGCCCATGGGCCAAATGTGACCTGCTGCTTGTTTCTGTAAATAAGGATTTTTAGAACACAGTCACGTGCATTTGGTTGCCTATGTCTATGTTTGCTTTCATAGCAACATTGAATTGACTAGAATGCCATACAACACCGAGTTAACGACAAGGGAGCGTTATTTTTGCGTGCCTTTATCCTTAAAATTCTGTAGAACATAGGATCTGCAAAATCTAAAATACGTTCTCTCTGGCAGTTTACAGAAAAAATGTGCAAAATAGAAATATAGTTCACTATATAATGACTTAAATCTATTACAGATTTTTGTTGATGCAACATAATAAGGATTTTGTTATTGTTGCTGGTTTTGTTTTTCTGTCATTTTCATCTTCCTGGTGATAAATTGCACGATATTTTTGTCAATTTTTCAATCTCTTATTCAGTTCCATGCTAATATTTCAATTGGTTTTACATTAAGGAAGCAGCTGGTCAATTTATTTATAATTATCGAACCAGTAATGTATGGGTCACAGTCCTGTTGCCATTTAAAAATGATCGTGAAACAACTTTAATAAAACTTTTATTTTTGCCTATGTTAACACTGTTAATGGATTGATGATCCATTTCCAAAGCCTAGGTAAATCTAATAGATTGAACTAGAATATTTCCTCTGTATGAAAATTAGAGGAGATAATGCAAGTTATTCCTTGGCAAGATTAATTTTTAATTGATATTTATAGTGCCTCCGGTAGATGGAAAAGTCAATCTCGTTTGATAAAATACAGGAGATTTAGAGTGCTCTTCGCTCTCTAAGATGGCCTTTTCATTTAAGAGACAGTGTCAATTTTCTTCTTGCTTTTACTATTCCATATAGTGTGTTTGTGGTGGAACTAAAAGGAAATTGCAGATACCACAACAGTCTGAGGCACTCAAGCAGGAGACCTTGATTTAGTTAACATTTAGGTCTGATAATTGCTTAATCTTCATAGTCACCCTCATGTCCTGAGGAAATTAGACTGAACACAACTTTTACAATTGACTCTATTATAGGAGAGGTTGACTAATGAAGATGGCCTTGACCCTGATTGTTGGGCTCTTTAAAAAGATGTTCTCCATGAAGGGCTTGCTTCTCTAAGCTCCAGATGGAGATGATATTCTTAAGGGAAGAAATACAGTTGAACTCTATTTTACTTACCATGTTTTCAGGTACAGATTCCTATCATCATGCTTCTTGTTAGACTCATCAGAAGAGAGATATTTTCTTTGAAGTATACCCCTCATCCGTCCCTGATGCTGAATTATGGGCCCTCCTCCCCGCTTTTTAAAGTTCATTGAAGATGCTAAGTTTCTGTCTTAAATTAAACTGAATTGTTTGAAAAATTCCAGGAAACTTTGTTGGAGAAGCTTCAAAGGCCTCAAATGTGGCTTAAATACATAAATACATGAATATCTAAAAACAGACAAGGCTCACATCCTATGCAGTTACCTTTTGGTGTACTAGCCAGCTGCTCTAATCTTACAGGGGGTCTCATCAGCCATCCCTTTGAAATGGCAAAAATTCAGCCATTTTTGCCAATCAACGTCGGGCATTAAAAACCTTAGATTTGTTCTGGAGACATCAAATGGGCCTGAATGACCACTGATTCTGTGCTAGGTGGTTAGGTTGCTTAGATTATGGGAAATATGTCTGTATTTCTTCCCTGGACAAGCAGATATCCTGGTTGCAGGGTCTGGACTAGGTTTATTTGTTAATTAATATTAAATATTAATTAAGTGTCTCATTCACATCAGCCACTATACTTGTTCCCATGGAAATCAGAGTTTCAAGTTAGTTCCAGAGGCCTGGCCGTGAGACCAACTTGATGGCCACAAATTAAGACACTAGTATGATCTAAAAGACAATTTCAAGGAGACAAATCTGAACTTAAAATTTGAGACAGATGGTACAATTGAAGTGCTATTCCAATAAGCCGTGGCCAAGAAAAGGAATCTAGTATGAGGTCTCAGGACTATGCCAGGGTTCTGTACCCAACATCAGAACATTTGAATTAGAAGATGGGATGAGAGCTGGGAAGTGGCTGGGAGGGTTCAGAGCACTAAGCTTTCAGGCAGAGCTCACCTTCATATTTAAGCAGGGGAAGAACCTCTGAAATAGAGAACTGGCTCAAACACAGAAAACTTTAAGGAAATGACTTCATTACCTTTGAGTAAGCTATATTGTAATATCTCAACTTAGGACATCAAAATATTATTTAATAATGACCTATTAGGAAATGTTTTAATGAAAATGTGTAGTGGATTTGTAATTAGAACATAATGTTTTCATATTTGCTATTGCTACTGGATTACTTAAAAATAGTTTTGTCCCACTTAGGTAAAATGTTTTTCTTGCATTTGCATTTACACTATTGCTTAGTTAAGTCTTTTCCTATGATTTGTGGGGGAAAAAAATCTTTCTCTCCTGTAATGCTATAATTACAATCACAAATCTCAGGTTGCTGGGGTTCATTATGAAGCTTCCTTAGAAATGCCAATGGTATATCATTTCAAATTAGGAGAAATAACAACTTTCTCTTTTTCATTCTATCCATTGCTATTTGCCACTAAGACTTTATCTCTTTGGAATGAAAAATTATGCATCAGCAAGAATTTGCTTGTCAAAAACACACTTAAGAAGCTCCTCTACTGCACGTTGAGTCTGCTGAGAAGATGAAGATGTTCAAAGAGAAAACCTGTTTCCTTAAGGAGATGGATGTATTTTCTCAAATATTTTTTTCATATTTTAATATTTCTTAAACCTGGCCAAGACTTAAAATTGATGTCAAGAGAATTTTAAAAGGTTCAATTGAAGTTTTTTTAATCCCTAAAGCTGTCATTTAATTGATGTACCTTGCAATTGAGAATGTTTGGAAAATGAGAAAACATGGCTTTTAGGATTTTTTTGAATTCTTGTATTTCAGAGTTATCTGCTCTTTTGCATCTATCTAGTTTCAACCATTATGTTTGGATAAGCTTTTTTGTCTAACCCCAGTGTAGCAATCTGCTCCTACTCACCTCTACTTGTGGCCATTAAAAAACAAAAACAAACCCATAACTTTTGCTTGGCAACTTTATCCCCCATTCAATTCATTTTCCTGTTTCTGACAGGAGCATTATCATTTTCCTTAAGCTCTGTGATCCATCCCTGAGCCTTCCACTGCCAAAAGATGACCTTTTAGACATGATCAAATAAAATGGGCTGGATCAAATTTTCTCCCCTTCTCTGTAACACCAAACTATACCTTGACCAATTTTTGCTTCCATTATTCCTGTCTAAGAAAATGATCTTTTTTATCTGCTCCCATCCCTTTTATGGCTTTGCTCCATGATTGACTCCCTATTTCCATAACATCTTCCATTTTCTAGGTATTGATTCCTTCTCTTTAGATTTTGACAACTGACTCTCTTTCATAACATAAAATTATACAAAATACCTTTTAAAAAAGGAAGAAAATGCCCTGGACCCTACATTTGTTCCCAAGTTCACCTTCCTTCTATTTACTACCAACTTCTTGAAATCAAGAGTTTAAATTCACTAGTACTGCTGCTCATCTCTGTTCCTTAGCCTCTTTTCAATGTACAGATTTTTTAATTCACCTCTCTGTTGACATTGTTCTCAGTGGTCAACAATACTGACCTGCTTATAACATCTAATGGTTTTTCTCAGAATTTATCCTTTTGATATGTATAGAACTGATATGAATGACTTCATTTAGGCAACTGCTACTTCATTTTCCTATTGTTCCTTCTCAGTATCCTCAACTGATTCCTTTGAATGTATTCCTTAAACATTGGAATCTCCCATATTTTCATTTCATTCTTCATCTCTTCTTGCTTCACAATTATATTCACTCTAAAGTCTTCACATAATTTCTGATAAGCTGCTTGCATCTGAATATATACTTTTTTGCTTCCTGAATATCATCATTTCGATGGGTGCCTCAAATTGAAGGGTAATCCGAAATTACCCCAAAACCGATTTTTCTATATATATCCCAGAACTAACCTAGAGACTTCTAGTTATCATCAATTCCTCCCTCTCCATTACTCACTCAATACATCAAATTAACAGCAAACCTTCCCAATTCTGCCTTAGAAATTCCTTTTCCTGATCTCTTCCCTTCTTTCCATGCTTATTACTAAGGATGTTGTCTTTCCTTCAGTTTATCATTGCTCATAAAAAAAAAAAGTATCCCCACTCCTTAGCCAGTTTCAAAGCTGTTCAAATGCTATTTCTAACTGACCTTTTCAGTGTATTCTCCTGCTGCTTTTCCCCATTCACTCGACACTTTAGCCACCGCAAGCCACATATTTCCTGAATAATAGTTTAAGGAAGAAAATGTTGAAAAGGTGAATAGCCCAGGACTTTTATGCTTTTGGTCATTTTGTTCCTGTTTTTTGCAGTGCCTCTCTTTCCTTCTCAACCTCATAAAATTCTGCTCATTATATATATCCAAATACAAGTGTCCTCTTCTTTGTGAAAAATGTCCTCACTTTATTGCTCAGGGAGAAATAATTCCTCCCTTCTAACTGTCTTATAATGGGTCTTTTGCTTTTAAATAACAGAACTTAGTCACATTAGTCTAAATGAAGAGATTTATGGGAACAGAAAAGATAAAATATGCCTCATTATATCGACCAATTGTATTAGTTATCTACTGCTGAATGACGTTACTCCAAAACGTAGTGGCTTAATTCAGTACCCATTTACTATAGCAAAATTCTTTTGGGTCACCAATCTGTGCACAGCTTAGCTGAGTCTTCAACTTCACCATTTCTCAAAAGGATGCAATTGAGGGGCCAGCCTAGAGGCTTCAGTCTACTATGAAGGTTTGATTTTGGAAAGGATTCACTTTCAAGCTCAGATCCAAGCCATCAATTCTTCAAGGGCTGTTGAACTGAGAGGCTCAGCTCTTTGGAGGCTAAATGGAAGGGAACCTTAAGTTCCTAGTATGCAGGCCTCTCAAGCACAGCAGCTTGCTTCATCAAAGCCAGTAAGAGAGAGAGATGGCAAGCAAGATGGAAGTTATAATCTTTCATAATCCACTTATGGAAATGCCATGCCATTATTTTTTTCTGTATTCTGTTAGTTAGGAATAAGTTATTACATTCAGCCTACACTCAAGGGGGAAATATTTACCTGAGCATATGAATGCCAAGAGGTGGAGATCATTTGGTATCAGCATAGTCTGTTTATTATACTATTCAATCCTTATAGCAATTGTATAATCATATAATAGTATCATCCCCATTTGTCAGATAAGGAAGCTTAATACAGATAGGTTGGGTAACTTGCTCAAGATCTTGCAGCTCAGGAGCTGGCATTCAAACCCAGGAAGTCTGCCTCAAGAGTCTGAGTTTAATCACCACAAACCCCAGGAAAGGCAGAAATCAACGTAATTCTGGAAAGAGCAGAAACTGTGGGAAAGCAGCAGTAATGAAGGTGATGTTTCATTTTAGTATTTCATTAATAGCACCATTTACCTCCCAACTTTCTGTGTCTATGTCCTTAGACTTTATTCTAACGAGATTGTCCCTGTCTTCCTGCCAGCCAATGGACAGCATTGTCTGGGTCTCATCTCTAACCTCAGTCCAACCAATCATAGCTAAGAAGGCAAGATCACACAGTACAGCAAGGCTTCAATATTTCTGGCTGAAAGGCATTTCACAGAGAAAGATATGAGCTGAGAAGACAGGTCTTGGGCCATGCTATTAAAGTAGCATTCACCATATCATACAATATTAAAGGGAGTTGCTAATGTGCCTGACTTCCCAAAGCTGTTTGAAGACAGGACTAATCATGCCTCCTTATCTCTTCATCCTTAAATGTCTAGTACATTGAAATGGAACCTTACTGAGCTTTTCTGGATAAGTTAATTTTCTTCACAAATGTTTTTGATCCTTATGGACCAGGCTACATTTAGCACAGGGAAATCTGAGCAACAATAAATAATCTCATAGATTTACCAATAAATCTATGGTATTTCATCTGTATTCATTATAGAAATACTTGCCTTAAATTACTTGTTTTGTAGCTGTTTTCCTTATTAGACTCATTTCTGATATTGATAGCAAATTCCTGAAAAATATGAAACTGAAATGAGATGGTTTCCTTCAAAGCTTCAGCTCAAGAGTCTCTTTCTAAGCGTTCCCTAGCTTCGGTCTTCATGTGGCTCTTGTTTCCAAATCATCCTGGGTATAAATTCATCTCCTTTTCTAGGTTGTGAATTCTTATGGAAAATAATTGCAATTTTCATATCTTAATCCTAAGTTTCTGGAACTGCACTAGCTCCTGGCTTCTCAAAAAGTGATTCTGGCTCTGGCAGTATCGGTATCATCTCTGAGCTTGTCAGAAGTGCAGGCCCATCTCAGACCTACCTCAATCAAAATCTATAGTTTTATCAATATCCCAGGGTTTACACATAAAATTTAAGAAATACTGTTCTATGGGACATGGTGCCTCATAGGGCAGGGTGTAGAAAATGTATGTGAAGGACTGTCTTTATCAGAATCACTGCATTTGGGGTAGTGACAGTATAGGTGATGGTGATGGTGGTTGGTTTATGAGTTTGTTAAAACTTCATATTCCCTGACCGCACTCCGGAACCTACTCAAACAGGATGGAATTAATGCTTCTGTATTTTTAACAAGCTCTCCAAGTGATTCTTATCTTTAATGATGTTATAGAGGAGTCTGGAATCAACTGTGGAGCCAGACTCCCTCAGTTTCCTCCTTTATAACAGGGAATAATAATAGCATGTATCTGGGCAGGCCATGGAGGCTCAGCAGGCAGAGTTCTCACCTGCTCTCACCTGCCAAGCTGGAGACCTGGGTTCGGTTCCTGGTGCCTGCCCAGGCCAAAAAACAAAAAGTACATATCCATCTGTCTTGTAGGACTGCTACAATGATTGCATGAAATAACATATGCACAGTGCTTAGCCCATGCTTGGGGTCCAGTAGTCGTATGACAACTTGAGGTGCCAATAGTGCAACACAAACTTGGTGTTCTGTTCAACACATCTGTGTCTGCCTTATAAAAAGTCTTGGTAACAGTAACCTTACAGTAAATACTATTTTTACTTCTTTTATTTTCTTCTTGCTTACTCTTTTGCCCAATCTCTATTTTATGATTCTTTCATCTTTCCTTCTTCTGTTTAGTCCCTGAAGCTTTCCTTTTCTTCACATTCCCCACAGACATACAGTGTATATTTATTTACCTTTCTCCCAAACTAGATCATTCAACATAAGGTTTAATTATAAGGTAAGAAGAAAAGGCTGCTATAAAGTAAAAATAACTATACTACAGCTGATTGTATCAGTTATTTTTAGTTTGGAACGAATGCTTAGTTTTCAGGAATTACAAAGTCTGTACCTGAATGAAGGTGCATTTATTATTTAAATTAGATATTTTTGTTAATTTGGACTGAAAGTGAAAAATCCTCTCTTTTTATAAGCAAAATTTTTAAAAAATTAAGCAAATTTATGGAAGGATTGACTTGACAACTGACTGTGTTCTGAAGTTTTGTTTTTTAACTGAAAGCCTCTATACTGGCAACTCAAATATGTATAAAAGTGAGATTTAAGTGGCAGAAAAGGGTCTGGATTTAGTTTTGAATGAATCCAGAGATATCATTACAATATTTCTTTCAACCACAAGCAGATACTTTATAACAGCCTTTTCCTCTTACCTTATAATTAAACCTTATCTTGAATGATCTAGTTTGGGAGAAAGGTAAATAAATATACACTTTATGCCTGTTGGACCAGCTCTGTGAAAGCTGATGGCTATGTAAACTTAGGAGGGGATGTATTGCTTAAGTTTAAGCTAGCTGCGATGAGGTTGCAGAACATACTTTGCACCAAAGGCAGCTCGCCCTTGGCATGGGTGTTTATACCACTGAGAATGATATCTACAGAAAACGATATCTAAGTAACTTGTTACTAGATTTTGATTATTTAGAATATGTATTTTCTAGGAAGAGAGTCTACTATTAGACTCTCTAAGGTATTTGTGCCCTCCAAGTATTAAGAATCACCTATTTATATAGTTGTGTGATCATCCTAGTTTAGAAGTAAGTGACCAGCTAGTGTGGCAGATACTATGTTAATTTCACCTTATAAAGTAGAAAACTTAGGCTAAGTAAAAGAGACATGGTAAGGCTCACCTCTCTGAAACATGATGTTTTGTATCTTTCTGAAACATGAGGAATCCATCAACATTAACGGATTTCTAGATCTTTCTCCTCAGTGTAATAATAGTTACCTTTTTAAAGTATAAATCTGGCTGCATAACTTCCCTGATTATAACTCTTCAATAAGTCCACATTCACCTCAGAATAATGGCCAAACACATTACAAAGCCCTTCATGAACTCATCTCTACTTAAATGATCTGCTTTCAATTCTCAGTGTTCCCCCATCTGAACTCTTCTTTATAATGAACACTTTCAACTTATCCTTTACAGCATCTTCTTTTTGTGGTCTTAGCACATGCTGTTTCCTCTGCCTAAGTTCTCTTTCCGCATTTCTCCTCCTAGTTAACTCATCCTTCTAATTCCAGCTTAGTCTTGAGTCAAATGTCGTTATTTTCTCTATATTCTTCACTATACTCTAATTGCTATCAAACAGGGGTCTTAAGTACTATTGAAACTTTGCTTTTAAGAACAATACTTGGTACTGGAAGGCACTCAATATTGATGAATGAATAAATAAAAGAAAATATAATCAAAAGAAAGCATCCAGCATCTTGTTATGATGGTATAACATAGGGGCAGGATTATTTCCAGATTGTATTTGCCTGAAGTACTCCAGATCAGAGCCCATTTAATGTTTATATTCCTAAAAATTTCTACAAGTCAACTGATATAAGAATAGCTTTTAACATATTATTTAATAAACAATTTAAATTTTGTCCTCATTAAAATGAACAAAACCAATAACGTCATCCAAAGATATCTTCTTTCCAAACTTGTATTTTTAAAAAAACTTTTTACCATGCAATCCATCATTAAATTAATATCTGATTTATTCTTTATCACATCAGTTAAGGTAGTTTACATATGCCCCATTATTTAGACTTTTGGGATCCGATCCTCTTCTCTACAACACATTTATACAACATGCAATAAAATCATCTAATATAATCATATCAGAATATTCTCAACATTCATTGTTTGATTGATAGCCAATGAATTTAATTAGTGTTTGACAAGGGAAATAATTGGAAACTAAAGTTATGTTTTATGTTCATCTCTATATTCCAACTCAATAAAAATTTGTAAAATAATTTTTGATATCAAATTGTTTTGCCAGTTCATTAAAAATTTGTTAGTCTGAAAAGAGAAGGTTATGTGTATGCTGGGGAAGATGATTAGGAGGAAGTAATTTTGCTTAGTACCAGGCTTTTATCCAGGCTCCTAGGAATTTGGGGGAAACCTCACTTTCTTCGTGGGGAAGTAATGACACCAGTGTTTGGTTTGCCCCTTCCACTCAGGTAAGTAGGTTAATCAGTTACAATAGAATTCCTTGGTAGCCTATAGAAGCAAATTTTACATGGGGGGCTCCTAAAGATCCCTTTGGAGAGAATCTCATGGGAATTGGATACACAGAATTTCTTAGCCCAAATATATTAGATTCATAAAAAATCCACATCTCAGAACTGAACCATCAGATAGGTATCTTGAAATTGACTTACTTAGAGAAGAAAAAGCCTAAGCATGGATATGCACATTCCCATAGAAAGGAAGGAACTCTGTGCTGAAGTTTAGATAATTTCTCTCAATTTATCTTGGATCAAACTAAATTATTAATTTCAGTCCAAGAATATAGCATTTCTTTTTATTCTTTTGCTTTAAAGAATAGTGATATAAAGCATTTTGGTAATAATCATTTAGTTGTTTTCATTTATTTAAATGAAAAAGAAATATTAACCAGCACTGTTAAATTTTGTTAAAGCACCTGTCTTGAATAGATTATGTCATGTCCCTACTTTGTTTCTATTATTTGCTTTATTAAGAGACAATAAAATTGCCCATCTAAATTTTTATTTTTAGACAAAATGGATGCTTTGAATAGAGAAGCTGCTTTTCCAGGATTTAGTACATGTAAATAGATTTTTTCTTGTTGTTGCTCTTTTTCAATATAATTGTCATGAAGCATACTATTTCTGTCTTAACTGTTTGTTCGAAATCTCAATGTGAATATAAAAACTAAGTAAAAAGAATAAGAAGGTGAGGTGGCACACAGAAAGCTTCTCTATTGGAGTATATAGAATTAGAATGTAGGCCCAGCAGTTGAATCAAATTAAGAGAAAACTCGCACTGACGTGATATACACAACCAGCTTTGTAAGAATGAATCAGCCCTTCTTTTTGTTATTATTATTTTAATTTTCAAACAGTCAGAGAGTGTTAGTTCAGGGAGGGAACTCAGACCTAAACAAATATTTCCTTTTAACTTATCAAACAGGAAATTAAGGCCAGCAAATTTTATGGACAATATAAACTTGTCCATGAAAGAAAGGTCTTGTAACTGTTTGGGGTCTGGGCTAGAACTGGTATTCTCAAATTTTTACTCTCTGTATTTATCACAATGTATTGCTTCTTGTGAAATATTGCTTCTGCCTAAATCTGTATCTTCATGCTCATGGTACAGTATGTAAAGACAGTCCTCAGAAAAGTCTTCCCCAACATTGTTGACTGTATTAGTTATCTATTTCTGTTTAAAAATTTTCTCAAGCTTAACAACTAATGTTTTGTTATTAGTTGCTTATTATCTCAACATTTCTGTGGGATAGGAATCTTGGAGGTAACTTGGCTGGGCCCTCTAGCTCAGAATATCTCACAAGGCTGCAATCAAGGTTGACAAGCTTATTCACAGAAAGCTTGAATGGCAGTATTCAGTACCTCACAGGCTGTTGTCCAGAAGCTATTCTCAATTCCTTGACATATGTCAGTTCCTTGCCTTGTGGCACTTACCACATGGAGGCTTGCTTCACTGGGGTGAGCACATGAGAAGAACCAGAGAGGGAGAGTGCAAGCAACAGAGAAATCATAGTCTTTTATAATCTAATTTTGGGACTATCCCACCACTGCTGCCAAATTCGATTAGAAGTATATCACTAGATCTAGTCTATACACAAACGCATGAATATCAGAAGGCAATGATTCTTGGTGGCCATTCTAGATTCTGTTTACCACGTTGACCAAATTCCACTGCTCTGTACTCTTACAGCTCAGTGTAACTCCATTTGCAGGACTTACCACAGCTGCAGTATAGGTATATCTCGGAGCTAGTCCAGATCTGATTCCATACTGCTGCAATAAAGCAAAAGCTGCAATAAGTGAGTCACACAAATTTTTCGGTTTCCCAGTACACACGAAAATTATGTTTACTCTATCCTAGTCTATTAAGTGTGCAATAGCATTGTGTCTAAAAACAATGTGCAAACCTTAATTTAAAATGCTTTATTGCTAAAAAACGTTAACCATAATCTGAGCCTTAAATGAGACATCATCTTTTTGCTGGTGGAGGGTCTTGCCTTGATGTTGATGGCTGCTGACTGATCAGGCTGGCAGTTGCCAAAGGTTGGGGTGGCTGTGGCAATTTATTAAAATAAGAGAGTGATGAAGTTTGCTGCATTGATTGACTCTTCCTTTAATGAAAAATTTCTCTACAGCATATCATTCGGTTTGGTAGCATTTTACCAAATAAATTTGGTAATAAATTTGGTAATAAATTACCAAAATTTTACCTGATTTCTTTGTCAACTAAGTTTATGTATTCTAAATCTTTTGTTGTTATTTTAATAATGTTCATAGCATCTTCACCTACAGTAGATTCCATCTCAAAAACTCACTTTCTCTACTCATACATAAGAAGTAACTCCTCATTCATTAAAATTTTATCATGAGTTTGCAGGTTCTACTTCTAATTCTATTTCTCTTACTATTTCCACCACAACCACAATTAGTTCTTCGACTGAAGTCTTAAAGCCCTCAACGTCATTCAGGAGAGCTGAAATCAACTTTTTCCAAACTCCTATTAATGCTGACATTTTGACCTCCTCCCAAGAATAACAAATGTTCTCAATGACATCTAGAATGATGAATCCTTTCCAGAAGATTTTCAATTTTACTTTACCCAGATCCATTTAGAGGGATGACTATCTATGACAGCCTTATGAAATATATTTCTGAAATAATAAGACTTGAAAATTGGAATGGTTTCTTGATCCATGGACTGCAGAATGGATGTTGCATTAGCAGGCTTGTAAACAACATTCATCTTGTACATCTCCATGAGAGCTCTTGGGTAAACAGGTGCATTGTCAGTAAGCAGTAATATTTTAAAGGGACCTTTCTTTTCTGAGCAATAGTTCTCAACAAAGGGCTAAAAATATTCAGTAAACCATGTTGTAAAGAGATGTGCTGTCACCCTGGCTTTGTTGTTCCATTTATAGAGCACAGCAAGAGTAGATGTAGCATAGTTCAGAATAGCCCTAGGATTTTCAGAATGGCAAATGAACATTGGCTTAAACTTAAAATCACCAGCTGCATTCACTCCTAACAAGAGAGTAAGCCTGTCCTTTGAAGCTTTGAGGTCAGGCATTGACTTCTCCTTTCTAGGTATTAAAGTCCTAGATGGCATCTTCTTCCCAAGTAAGGCTGTTTCATCAACACTGAAAATTTGTTGTTTAGTGTAGCTACCTTCATCAGTTGTCTTGACTAGATCTTCCAGATAACTTGCTGCAGCTTCTACATCAGCCCTTGATGCTTCAACTTGTATTTTTATGTTCTGAAAATATCTTCTGTCTTTAAATCTCATGAACCAACCTCCATGAGCTTCAAACTTTTCTTCTTTAGCCTCCTCACCTCTCTCAGTCTTCTTCAACTTTATGAAGGCTGAGAGAGGTGGGGAAGCTGTGGAAGAAAAAATTGAAGAGACTTATGACTTTTCTCTAGATTAGGCTTTGGCGTAAGGGAATGTTGTGGCATGTTTTATCTCCTATCCAGACTACTAAACCTTTCCCAATATCAGTAATAAGACTGTTTTTCTTTCTTGTCATTCATGAGTTCACTGTAGTAACGCTTTTAATTTCCTTCAAGAGCTTTTCCTTTGAATTCATAGCTTGGTTTTCTGTTAAGCACCAGAGGCTTAGCTTTTAGCCTATCTCAGCTTCCAACATGCTTTCCTCACTAAATTTCATATTCTCTAGTTTTTTATTTTAAGTGAGAGGTACAACTATTCCTTTCATTGAACACTTAGAGACCATTGTAGGGTTATTAATTGGCCTAATTTTAATATTGTTGTGTCTTAGAGAATAGGAAGGCCTGAGGAGAAGGAGAGAGATGGGGGAAAGGCCAGGTGGAGGAGCAGTCAGACTATGCAAAACATGAATTGATTAAGTTTGTTGCCTTGTGGGGTGCAGTTTGTTGTGACCCAAAACAATTACAATAATATCAATGATCACTGATCAAAGATCACCAAAACAAATATAATAATAATGAAAAAGTTTGCAATATTGAGAGAATTATCAAAATGTGACACAGAGATACAAAGTCAGCTGATAGACATGAAGTGGCACCAAGAGATTGCTTGATATAGGTCTACCACAAAGGTTCAATTTGTAAAAAATGTAATATCTGTGAAGCACAACAGAGTAAAGCAAAATTAAATGATGTATGCCAATATTACATGAGTAGAAAGATAAGTTGAGGGGAAATGAAAAGACTCAGATTCTTCTTATTTGCATGATTTTTCATTAATGGCTCTCCCTCCCTTTACTGGAGGTTCCATGAATGAGATGCCATGTACTATACTGCTACGCTCTGTTGTTCAACACCCCTCCCCCACCAACACATGTACACTTATATCTCCAGGGCTTCTCATTAGTGAATGGCATTCATAGGAATATAGTAAACTTTTTATGAATAAATGATTGGATGGTCCCACAGGGAATACTAGCATTGCAAACAGATACCTCTTATCGGGAGCAGAAGTTTGTGTGTAAAGTCAAAAGCCAAAGGAAATAATAGCAGTTTCATAACTCATTGGTAATCTTTGTTTCCTTTGTCCTTACAAAGCATATATTCATATAGTAAACATCATATGAACATGAAATATATGCTTAAAGAATAGGCAGACACTTCAATGCAAGTATATACTGTTACCCACCCAGTGAGCCACCCAGTGTTTTGAGGCTCATCCACTGCTTTATGTGATCCACAGAGAAATATACAAAGTTTTTCTGATATAAAGTAATTATTAATCAGTGAATTAAGATTAATATATGAAAAGGCAACAGAATTTATGCTTATATTTCTGTC
The DNA here is from genome assembly GCA_004026745.1 of Myrmecophaga tridactyla. Classification (NCBI taxonomy): domain Eukaryota; kingdom Metazoa; phylum Chordata; class Mammalia; order Pilosa; family Myrmecophagidae; genus Myrmecophaga; species Myrmecophaga tridactyla. The sequence continues at coordinate 57,132 of PVIY010004485.1, read as the reverse complement.
AAATAAGTGGAAATAATAAAAAGATGTCAAAGAGGGAAGAGAGTTTTTGGATGTACTGATCAAGGAAAGCTTTATAGAGCATCTCATAGTTTGTATCTTCAAGAATGGCTACAACTTAGATTGCTAAGGACAGGGTATTCAGAGCATTTTTTTTGGAGAAAATACAATGGACAACAAAGGGGCCAACATAGGGAAGCCCAATAAATTTTAGAGGAATAATGGGGGGAAAATGCTTGAAGGCAAGGCAGTAGCATTAAAGTTCTTCCTGTTGTCTCCATTTTGAAAGGCTGAAAATTACTGGTTATGAATATGTCTTGTTCTGAAGACCTTTGACTCTGGCCTGTGTCTAAGATGTAGGGGTTGGTAAGTAACCTGGAAAATTTTTGAAGAAGTCTCTAGATCCTTGGTGCCTTTCTGAATTCTGACTACATTGAGGAATCAGATAAATCACCCTCAGACTGGGCTATTAATGAGTGATATCCCTGTAACCATCTTGAGATGTTTAAATTCTAAAACACTCAAGGAAGGGGAATAATGCCATTCATTACTTAGGGAAAATGGAAGCCTACCAACCATTTGTAGATTCAGGAGGAAGGCCAATCTGCATGTGTCCACCTTTGGTTTCTTCAAAGGGACCTCATAGCAGTTTCTGTCCAGCCCACACATCACATTCCGTGGAAACCAACTATGACTTCTTGACTGCAGCGTTTGCAGGTACCTATCCTGACGCAGGTGCAGGCCTGGCCTAGTTATTTGATTAATAATACATTGGGGTATAATATATTGGTTGGACACCTTTCATTAGGTAGCACCTCTAGGAAGGTTTTGAAAATCATGTTGTGTGGTAGTCTAGAGAAGTAAGTCGAGGCCCAAAGTATTTAAGTTTAATAAAAATTTATTGAGAACTTACCAGGGACCCAGTTCTAGGATGGACTTTAAACATCCAAAGTCAGTTAAATTCTGCTATTGTCCTCTGCTTCCTCAATTTGACAGATGAAAGAGAAGTTTAAGTACAAAATTACATGGTACACTTGGTTAACAGAGTATTCCCTGATCATTTTTCTTACCCTCTATGGGCTTTACCTGTTCAGGGTGTGTCTCCTTTGGGAAGTAGGGGCAAATTAAGGAGCTGGAATGTCTAATTAATTGAACTTGTTCAAATCACTAACTAGAATCAGCCTGTGTGGCCTGGTTTTCATACCATGTGGGCTTGATTTTATGGTCAGCAATTCAGAGACATATAAAACTTAGAATAAATAGATGATCAAACTCTATTTCTGCTGTTAATTGGGCTGGGTATAGTACAGAGATTTCTGTGTGTGTGGGTGTCAATGGCAGCTGTGCATATAGACACTGGGCAGCTCCATGGGGAGGGGGAATGTACGTGACAAGGTACAAGGCTTGGTCAGGCCCCCGTGGTGTAATTTTGCTTCTGACTAGCATGAGGCTCCATATCTCCAGAGCACATTTTTGATAACTCTGATGTGCAGTCTTTTATAGTTAGCTAGCTAAACTTGCTGGAAGGGGAACTGTGATAAGCATTATAGCTCTTTAGTAGCATCTAGGGACACTAGAATTCAAGGAGGTAGGTGATCTGCCATATATCATGCTGCAGTCTTGGAGAGGATTCCACTGCACAAAGCAATCATCTCACATTTTAATCCTTTGAAGCCACAGCTGAGGTCTGAGAGTTCAGTAATCACAGAAACAATATGGTCCTTTCTTGTCCTCTGGAGAATCTCGTTGTTGTTATCTGTAGTATATACATAAAAGGGGGGGGGGAGTGGAACTTTCAATGAGTATAAGAGTGGATGTTATATTTTTCATTCCTGAAATGGCAAAGTCAACCAGTGTAGCACTATGCAGACTTTGAACAAAATAAAAAAGGGAGTTTAGTTTGGCAGTTCACATGATTGTGATATTTATTTCCTCACTCTGCATACATTATCACAGGCCCCATGAGAGCTAAAGAAATGATCAATGCCTTACCTAGAGAGCGTTTTGTGGGGGCAAGAAGGAATAACCCATATTTTTATTCTTTTAAATGAAATATGTAGTTATTGACCACCAGAATGTTTTTATTTTGTTTCACCTAAAGTAATGCCTTCTCTTGCAGAGTTTCCTATAAGAGAATTTGAAAATTGTTTTATTTTCTTATATTATAGAATCCTAACACTAGAACCATCCTGCCAAGTCCTCATTTTGCTTATAAGGAAACAGATATAGGGAGGTTAAACAACTTGCCATTTATCATGCAGCTGTTGTTATTTTATTGAATTTGTGTGTGTGTGTGTGTGTGTATGTGTGTGTGTATGTGTATTACATGTGTCTGTACATGACTGATAAGACTGTCTTTTCTTTTCCAGCACTGTGTAGTTCCCAAATCCAAAAGCAAAATAACATTTACTGCCTCATGTACTGCTTTCACTCAAACTTTGCCTGCCACAAAACTGGTTAATTAAATAAAAAGTAATTGGTAGAACATAGTGTTGAATTGACTACTGTTTTAATTGAGCCGATGGGTACAACTGAATCAAAGTCAATGTTGAAATGGGCATTATGGGATATAAAGGCTTTTCCTTTAATCTTGGTTTCTCATTATTTTCATTATTGTGGGGATTAAAATGACACCCAATTTCCATCCCATCTTCTCAAACTATGGTACATAGGATAAGATCAAGGATTTTGGTGTCAAACAAACCTAAGTTTTAGTTCTCTTTCTTCTTTTCATTCTTTGTGACTTTGGAATGGTACTTACTTTAGAATATATGGAAGGGATTAGATGATATAATGCTTGTAAAAAGTTAGAATTATTATTGTTTTAATTATCATGTCATTAGTTTATCTCTTTTTGGATCATCACTTCTCCCCTCTCTTTTGTGTTATAAAAGTACAAAAATGTAGACAACCAGAGGAAACTGTTATAGTCCTTAAAACAGCTGAGAGGTGGAATGCATCCCAGGAAAGATGGAGGGGTCAAATCTATATTGGTGAAATAGAAATTGACCTTTTTGTTTGTTTGTTTTCCTCTGGATGAATAAAAATAATAACATCAAAATAATGACAGCTACCATTTATTATGTACTTATTCTGTGCAATATTCACTAAGTACTTTATATATAACAGCTCATTTAATTCTCATTATAAATGCTACAAAATTGTTGTGATTCCAACTTTCAAGACATTGGAGCTCAGAGTAAGGTGATTTGCATAAGGGCGATTAATTAGTTAATTGCAGAATTTGGATTCCACCCAGATGTGCCTCTTTTTAGTGCCTTAAATATTATTATGCTGTACTATTTTAGACTGGAAAGATGAAACCAGAAGTTCAAAAAGCTTAAATCATGTCGTGCTCAGCTGCATCAAAACCACAGCTTTCTATTAGTCTGCCATATAGCTTCCACCATTGCTCTACTGATTAGCTGGGAAAGAATTATAATAACTTAGTGAAAAAAATAAGAATTTTTCATTTAAGTGGTGTGGCAAAACATTCCTCACTCTGAAACAAAAATGAAATAGGTAAATTAAAAGTGTTGATTAGAAAAAGTACCTATAATTTCTGTTTTTAGTGATAAATAAGAGAATATCCTTATGACCTTAAGAGAACAGAGAAGAATATCTTAAATAAGAAAAAATCCATAAGGGAAAAGACTAATAAATTTAAGTGATTAAAATTTAAATTATTGTTGTACGAAAGTCTCTTATAAGTAAAATGAGAATTTTACCTCTTGCTTCCCAATTTAGATGTATTTTATTTCTTTGTCCTGCCCGATTGCTCTAGCTAGAACTTCTAGCACAATGTTGAATAATAGTGGTGACAGTAGGCATCCGTATCTTGTACCTGATCTTAGGAGGAAAGCTTTCAGTCTCTCTCCATTGAGTACAATGCTGGCTATTGGTTTTTCGTATATTCCCTTTATCATATTGAGGCAGTTACCTTTGATTCCTATCTTTTGGATTATTTTTATCAGAAATGGATGCTAAACTCTGTTGAACGCTTTTTCAGCATCAGTTGAGATGATCATGTTGTTCTTCCCTTTCGATTTGTTAATGTGCTGTATTCCATTAACTGATTTCCTGGTGTTGAACCAACCTTGTATTCTTGGTATAAACGCCACTTGGTCATGGTGCATAATTCTTTGAATGTGCTGTTGGATTCAATTTGCTAATATTTTATTTTATTTTTTTTTTAATTTGCATATGGGCAGGAGGCACCAGGGATCAAACTCCAGACCTCCAGCACTGCAGGTCGGAGCTCTGCCTGCTGAGCCACGGCAGCTGCCCATCAATTTGCTAATATTTTATTGAGAACTTTTTCATCTATGTTCATTAGGAAGATTGGCCTATAGTTTTCCTTTCTTATAGCATTTTTACCCGGTTTTGGTATTAAAATGATATTAGCTCCATAAAACGAGTTAGGTAGAATTCCTTTTTCTTCAATTTTTTGGAAAAGTTTAAGCAGGATTGGTATTAGTTCTTTCTGGAATGTTTGATAAAATTCCCCTGTGACGCCATCTGGCCCTGGGCTTTTCTTTGTAGGAAGATTTTTGATGACTGATTGAATCTCTTTACTTGTGATTGTTTTGTTGAGATCTTCTATTTCTTCCTGAGTCAGTGTAGCTTGTTTGTGTGTCTCCAGGAATTTGTCCATTTCATCTAAGTTGTCCAGTTAGATGGCATATAGTTGTTCATAGTATCCTCTTATGATTTCTTTTATTTCTTCAGGGTCTGTGGTAATGCACCCCTTCTCATTTCTGATTTTGTTTATTTGCATCTCTCTCTCTTTTTTTCTTTGTCATTCTTGCTAGTGCCCTATCGATTTTATTGATTTTCTCAAAGAACCTACTTTTGGTTTTATTGATTCTTTCTATTGTTCTTTGTTCTCCCATTCATTTATCTCTGCTTTAATCTTTGTTATTTCTCTTCTCCTATTTGCTCTGTTGTTAGTTTGCTGTTCTTTCTCAAATTTCTCCAGGTTTGCTGTTATGCCCTCGATTTTTGCTCTTTCTTGTTTTTTTTTTTAAATAGGCATTTAAGGCGTAAATTTCCCTCTCAACACAGCCTTTGCTGCATCCCATAAGTTCTGAATAAGTTGTATTTTCATTTTCATTCATCTCCAGAGGCTACTGATTTCTCTAGCAATTTCTTCTTTGACCCCACTGGTTGTTTAAGAATGGGTTATTTAATCTCCATATATTTGTGAATGTTCTCATTCTTTGGATCTAGCTTCATCCCACTGTGATCAGAGAAAGTGCTTTGAACAATTTGAATATTTTTAAATTTATAAAGAACTGTTTTTTGCCCCAGCATATGTTTTATTCTGGAGAATGTTCCATGCGCACTAGAGAAGACTGTATAACCTTGTGCTTTGGGGTGCAATGACCTATATATGTCCATTAGGTTTAATTCATTTATCAAGTTATTTAACTTCTCTATTTCCTTGTTGATCTTCTGTCTTGTTGTTCTATATACAGAGAAGAGTGGTGTATTGTCTTCTACTATTACTGTTGAAACATCTATTGCTCCGTTCAGTTTTGCCAATGTCTGTCTCGTAAACTTTTGAGCTCCTTGATTGGGAGCATACTCGTTTATGATTCTTATATCTTCTTGGTGAATTGACCCTTTAATTAGCGTATAGTGTCCTTCTTTGTCTATTATGATGTCTTTACATTTAAAGTCTATTTTGTCTGATATCAGTATAGCTACTCCTGCTTTCTTTTGGTTACAACTTGCATGGAAGATCTTTTTCCATCCTTTCACTTTCAATCTATTTGTATCCTTGTGTCTAAGAGGAGTCTCTGGTAAGCAGCATATAGTTGAATTATGTTTCTTAATCCATTCTGCCAATCTGGATCTTTTAATTGGTAAGTTTAGTCCATTAACATTCAAATTTATTACTGAAAATGCATTTTTTGAATCCACCATCTTATCTTTTTTATTTTATTTGTCAGATCTATATATTATTTTCTCTCTTTCTCTTTTTATTCTTTAAATTACCCTTAGTGGTACTCTTCAGTTCTAGGCCCTCCTCCAGACCTCCCTCTCCTGTCTTTTTTTTTTTTTTTCAGTCGATAGAACTCCTTTTAGTATTTCTTGTAGGGCTGGTCTCTTGTTGACAGATTCTTTCAGGACTTCTTTATCTGTGAAAACTTTAATCTCTCCCTCAATTTTGAAGGACAGTTTGGCTGGGTAGAGAATTCTTGGCTGGAAGTCTTTCTCTTTCAATATCTTGACTATATTATACCACTGCCTTCTCACCTCCCCAGCATGCTAAGTTGAGTAGTCTGAACTCAGTCTTATCTGATTTCCCTTGTATGTAGTAGAATGTTTTTCTCTTACCACTTTCAGGATTTTCTGCTTCTCTGGACTGATTAGTATGTGTCTTGGGGAAGGCCTATTTAGATTTATTCTGTTTGGAGTTCTTTGGCTTCTTTGACTTGTATATTTATATCCTTTACGAGGGTTAGGAAGTTTTCCCCCATTATATCCTCAACTACTCTTCTCAGCCCTTTACTCTTCTTTTCTCCTTCTGGGACACCAATGTTTCTTGTATTTGTGTGCTTTGCTTTGTCTATCATTTCCCTGAGTTCCCATTCAATTTTTTCCATCTTTTTTGCCATTTGCTGTTTTGAGTCTTTGAAATCAATTATCCAGTCCTCTATAACACGTATTCATTCTTCTGTTTCTTCAAATCTGATGTCGTGTGCCTCTAGCATCTTTTTTATTTGGTCAACAGAGTCTTTAATCTCTGTGATATCTGCTATTTTTCTATTTATTCTTTTAAATTCCTCTTTATGTTCTTCTACTGTCTTCTTGCTCTCCTTTATGTCATTTGCTATCCAACTTATTTTATTAAGTAGAATTGTATGAATATCTTTGATTAGTTGTTCCAACGTCTGTGTCTCCTCTAGTGTTTTAATTTGGTCATTAGGCAGGGTTATATCTGTCTGCATTGTGATATGCTTAGTGATCTTCTGTCTTTGTGGCATGTAAATATCTTGATCGATTTACTTTGGAAGTTGATTTCTTTCAATAGTCTAAGGCCTTGTGTTTGTGGGATGTTTGTATAGCAGGAAGCAGGGCACAGTGTGCGGCACTCAGTACCATGATTTGTTTCAGGGCAGGTATAGGTGCAGGTTGGGGATGTTATGCTGATGCTTGTGAACATGGGCACCCAATGGCCAGGGAGGATGGATGTAGCTGTGCGGGTGCACCTATCTGGGGGACATAATCCTGGTGTGCACTGGTCTAAGGCACGGGGTGCTTTGTGCGCATATGTAGAGCTGTGGCAGCAGGTCGGTGTTATGCCTTCATGGATTGGGGGCAGTTTTGACCTGGCTGCACAGGTCAGCACTTTCTCAGAGCTGGGAGGTAAGGCTGAGGGCCGCGTGCATGCATGGTTTTAGGACTGCTGTAAATTGCAGTTCCCAGCACTGAATAATGAGATTGGAGGCTGTGTGCATGCATAGGCCTGAGAGTGCCATAAACAGATGTGCAGAGCTCAGGCAAGCCAGGGTGAGGCTGTATGACACTATGGGGTGGGATAGTAGCCTAGGTATGGGGATTAGTGCCCACAGCCTTTATGTACTGGCAACAGCCTTCAGGGAACAGGAAAGGGGATGCAGTGCTTGGGAGGGGTGCAGGAGAAATGGTTTGGGCTACACTTGAGGTGGGGGTGTGGGGCAGGTATGTGCACTAGGAGCTGGTGGGGTGAGGGCACCTGGAGCGCGGGAAATGGGAGCGGATGACGGTTCAGGTATGTGGAGTGTGGGGTGAGTCGCCGGTCACAGGGCTGTGCTGGTGAGGGTAGCACACCCAAGGAACGTGGCCTGGTTTACTTCCTAGTCCTGGACTCCTGTCCATGCACTCCCGCGGGTTCCACGGCTCTGTTCCTCTGTGCCAGGCTCCTGCTTTCTTCTTCCTCTCAGTTCCTGGGCCTCTGCAACCAGGGCTGCCCCATATGGTGCAGAGCCTCTCCCAAGTCAGCCACACTCCCAAATTGCCACCTCAGTCGCCTTCCTGTCCCTTCTCTAACTTTTCTGTGGAGCAGTGCCAAGCTTGAGCTACTCTATTCCTATCATAAGTAAAATGAAAACAGAAGACACAAGGAGAAGATTTTTGTGGCACATATAGCCAATAAAGTTCTGTACCCAGAACATGTAAAACACTTCTACAAATGAATAAGAAAATGACAGTAACTCAATAGAAAAATAGGCAAACGGTATTGTTTCACGTCTATACCATATATACAATATGTATGCATACAACATATATAAAAATAAACTCATGATGGATCAAAAACCCAAATATAAGAACAAAACTATAAAACTCCTAGAATAAAATATAAGGAAATGTTTTGAGGACCTTATATCAGGCAATGGTCTCTTAGATTTTGCGCCAAAACACTAGCAACAACAACAACAGAGATAAACAGTATTTCATCAAAATTAAAAAAAAAATTGTCCATCAAGAGACTTTATTGAGAAAGTAAAAAGATAACCTATAGAATGGAAGAAAATATTTGAAAACCTTATATCTGTAAAGGGTTTAATATCCAGAATATATAAAGAATTACCACAACTCAACAATGAAAAGATAAAAATAAATTTAAATGGGTAAAAGGCTTGAATAGGTATTTCTCCAAAGAAGATATTCAAATGGCAAATAAACATATGAAAAGATGATCAGCATCATTTGCTATCAGGAAAATGAAAATCAAAGCCACAATGAGATACTATTTCACACCCACTAGAATGGCTACTATCAAACAAAAGGAAAAGAACAATTGTTGAAGGGGATGGAGACGTGAAAAATAGAAAGTCTTGTACATTGTGGGTGGGAATGTTGAATGGTGTAGAAGTCACAGTTTGACAGTTACTCAGAGATTATTCAGTCTTAAGAAGGAATGAAGGTCTGGTGCATGCCACAAAATTGATGAACCTTGAAGACATCATGTTGAATGAAAAAAAAAAAAAAGCCAGACACAAAAGCACAAAGATATTATATAATCTCACTTAAATGAAATGAGTAGTATATGCAAATTTCATCGAGTCAGAAACTAGAATACACGTTGTTAGGGGAGTGAATACTTAATTGGTATGCATTTTCTGTTCAGGATGAAGGAAAAGTTTTGGTAATGGATAGTGTTGATAGAAGCACAACTTGTGAATGTAATTAGCACTGCTGAATTGTGTATTTGAAAGTAGATGAAATGGGTACTTTATAGATAAGTTACCAGAGTTAAGAAAGAAAACAAACATGGAAGTGAACAACACAAAGATTGCCCGCTAGTGTAAACTATGTACTATAGTCAATAGTATAATTGTAATAATATTGTTTCATCAATTCTAGCAAAGGTACCACTCTAATGCAAAATGCTAATAATAGGGAAAACTGTGTGAGAGGGGTTATACAGAAACTCTGTACTCTGCATGATTTTTCTGTAATCCTACAACTGCTCTAATTTATTTTAAAGATATTGTATCGGTTAAGATTGCATTTGGCTAAAAGTACCAGAAAGCCTAAAAATGAAAGATAGAAATTTATTTTTCTTACATAAAGCGATGCAAGGTAATCAATCAAAATCATCAGTAATTAGTTCAAGGTTGTTAATTCCACTATCATTAGGGGACCATCCGTTTAGTTTGTTGCCTCAGCCATCCTACATATATAATTTCTACCTAAAGATCCAAGATAAATGGTCCAGTTAGAGGCATCATATCCCTGTGACAGCCCACTGGAAGAAAAAAAGAAAAGATGGGCAATCTTTCTCACTTTACGGACATTTGCGAGAAGTTGCTCACCACACTTCTGCATATATCTCATTGGTCCGAGGCTTGATACAGACTACGTCTAACTGCTATTGAGTCTTGGAAATGAAGTCTTTATTTCTGGTGGCCACGTGCCCTACTACAAAACAGGATTCTATTACTAGAGAGGACAGCTGTTGGGATTCCTCTAGGAGGCTCTGCTAAAGATATATACAAGAAATTCACCAAAGAGAATACAAGAAGAGCAATACATATTTTGAAAGAGTATCAGCCTTTTCAACTGATCAGGGATTATAGATGAAACCAAACTAAGACACAATTTCACACACATCAGGTTGACAACAATGTAATACCTGGTAATATCAGGTGTTCATATGGACATAGAGTTAATGAAATGTTTCTAATACTGCTTATGTAAGTGTGTAATTGGTATAACCATTTTGGCAAGCAATTTGGAATGTTTAAAATAGCTCAAATGCATTTACTTCTCAATCAAGCATTTCCATTTTTAGTTATGTTTCCTAAAAAAAAAAATCCTGGCATGTGACCAAGGAAATATATAAATTTATTTGTGCCGTTGCTCTCTGTGTGTGTGTATATGTGTGAATCATAGGAAATTTATCACCTTGGAACTTGATTTCCTATTAGAATAACAGGTATACCAAGGAATAAAAACTACCCCATGAACTTAAGGAAATTATTACTATCCCTTCTACATTAAAGATGTGTGCAACTATATTCTGTATATTATTTTTACACAGAGTTTGCTCACTCTGATTCCTGGTTCCACTTCTTTAAGTTTATTGTTTCTTGGAAGCTAGTTTTCAAACACTCTCTCCTATTCAGACAAAATATAAAAACAATAGAAAAAAAATCAAAGAACAAATGGACATAAAGCATAGATTTTATGAAACCAAGTAGATCTGAGTTGAGATTTATCAACCCATTAATGACCCTTTAAATTTACTGCCATGCTAGCTTTTTATATAACAAATGACCTTGTAGTGTTAAAATTTGGACCTAGTATTTTAAAACCACTCTTTGCGATAAAAGTTATATTTTGATTTGGGAACTTTAACTCCTAAGTATTGGCTGAAAATGAGATATCCGTTGTCTAATAGTCTATTATTGATGTCAGAGAACTTTATATCTGCAGATAGAGCAATTTACATTTACTATGGTTGCTACCATAGTAGCTGATTCTTAAATTATTTATGGAAAGAAGAGAATTGTTCTGTTCTTTGTCTGAAATTATGCCAATTGCATGGCATAATTTCAAGGCTAAATTTTCACTGAAAATTTAGTTTTTTCAAGTTCATATTTTTTAATCTTGTCACTAACTGTGCACACCGAGGATGAATCATGATCACATAGCACAAAGCTTTGCACAGACTCTTGAGAGAGTAATAACTGGATGCTGTAATGGCAAATTCCATAAGAAAAACTTAAAAGTTTTATATATAGTCGGTAGGCTATTAATGCTTCTTGAAGTTACACTGTGGAATAAACAAGTTTTGGACATTATTATGTTTTGCTCAGCAGAATATATTCTTAGTCAAAAAAAAGCTGGGGTTAAAAGACTGTCGTCCAAAATCTGCCTGCTATAAAACTAATGAACTTCGTGTGCCAAGGAAAACTCAGACATATCAGCGTTAAGATTTGGTTTACTAGGGAAATGGAAAGGAATCTAACCCAAGTTGTTTATAAGAAACATAAAATTGTAGAGTGTTAGAATTAGTTTGGATGTTTATGGCTATTAAACCCAAAGCAAACCAACATCCTGAGTGTTCTTATCTGCCTTTGTGATAGGTGAATGTGCTAGTTTGTATCCATTATGTACCCCAGAAAAGTCTATATTCTTTTAATCCATCCCTAAGGTGGCAGACCTATTGTGGGTAGAAGCTGTTGCTTAGGTTGTTTCCATGGAGATGTGGCCCATCCCATTCAAGGTGGGTATTAATCTCCTTGCTGGAACTCTTTATGAGAGGATAAAAGGCAGTGACATTTTGGAGAGAAGCTAACAGAGAAATAAAATGCCCTAGGAGAAGCCAGAAGGACTGACCCACAGGAGCTGAGAGAGCCATTTTAAAACCAGAATCCAGGAGAAAAGGACTAGCAAACATCATCATGTGCTTTCCCATTTGACAGAGGAACCCCAGATGCCAGCAGCCTTTCCTCAGAGGACGTATCTCCCTCTTGATGCCTCAATTCAGAATTTTCATTGCCTTAGGACTGTAAATTGGCAACCTAATAAAACCCCTTTGTAAAAGCCAATCCATTTTTGGTATATTGCATTCTGGCAGCTTTAGCAAAATGAAACAGTGTTTTTGTTTGTTTGTATTTGTTTTACATAAATTGTCTCATTTATTGTTAGTAACCCCCTGTAACTGTGTAACAGAGTTAGGCATGATTATTCAGAGTCAAGAACAATAAATAGCTTGGTCTTAGCCAACTATAAGTTGATAACAGAGCAGAGGTGGACCTCTGACTTTTTGTTTTTGCCTAGTGGGCTTTTGACACATAACATGAGAATTTGCCATTTTCAAATTTCTCTGTAGTTCAAAAAGAAGTTTATTAACATCTTTTGCATTTCTTAGTATCATTAACAGGATATTAATTCACCCCAATAGATCTTCCTGTTTGAATACTCAAACCAGAGTGTGATCATCTCTTCATCATAAACTGTAGGATCTTCCCACAACATAACTTTGTCAAAGCTCACACACAGAAACAAATGCTTTGGAGACAAAATAAATTAGAATTAGTCTGTTTCAGTAAAGTCAAACAGGACTAGCTTCATTTTATCTCCTGTTCCACTGGTCTATTGACTTTTCTCTTTCTATGTCAGTATCAAACAGCTTTTATTTCAGTGACTTTAGCATACATTTAAATATTGAATAAGACTAATTTTTGCTTTCCTTCTACTCTCTCTCTTTTCCATTTTTAAGAAAATACTTGGCTATTTTGGCTTAATTTGTTCTTTTATATTAAATTAAATATTTTTATAGTTCCAAATATAAAGAAGTAAACAACTATACTTTGGGGTTATAATCTAAATTACATTAATTAATATTAATTTGACTTTTCCATCATAGACCTTCTCATTCAAGAACGTGTTTCTAGTTGTTAAATTTTGCATTTTATTGTTCAATCAGATTTTATAGATTTTTTTCACTCTTGCAAATGGAGTATTTTATCTCATTCTATTTCCAACTAGTTACTGCAATTTGGGAAATGGTTTGATCAGATAAATATTACCATCCTTATTCTCTTATTAAAGATAATAGTTTTATCATTTACTAAAGTTTTTATATTTACTAGAGGCTCGTAGGATTACAGAAGAAGGAAGAATTTACTGATGGAACTGACTAAGGTTTTAAGAAATCATGATTGAAAGAGAATAATTCAATGAAGAGACCTTGGTCAAAAGTATTACCTGCTTTCAAGAGATGATGGAAACCCAGGACCAAGAAAGGCAGAATAGGACTGGACAGCTACAGTTTACTTATGAGAGTGCAGTTTCCATTTCCATACTTTACCAAATTGCATACGTTAAGGAGTTAAATTTTAACTAACTTTTAGTTAAAAGTTAGTCTTTTAACTTTTTAAAACTTTTTTAACTAAACATTTTATATGATTTTTTTTTTAAGTGGAATGGAAAGATATAGAATGAGAGCTAGAGAATGAGCAGTATAAAATGAAGGGTTTTCTTCCTCCACAGGGAATGAACCTGCGGAGAGAGATTTAAGGTAGAGGTGAGAGTTAATAATTGGGTAAGCAAATGTTTAAGGTCAAGTTGTAGGTAAAATTCCTATAATTTTGCTTCAGAGTATAAAATATTTTAATTTCCGTTAGGTATATCACACCATACCATTCTCTCACTTAAACCTTAATTTTAAACTTGATTTTTCTAGTTGGAAAATGCATCAGTCATGTACATGACAGTCTTAGGTTATTTCACAGTTTATCTCTTGACTTTTTCAAATTGACTCCACTCATGTTTTAAAGAAGAAAAAATTATGCAAGTAATTATTTCTCAGATACAGGATACCAAATAATACTTTGACCATATATTTCATTTTTAGTTGCTTTAATGTCACACATGATGCTTCACTTCAAATTTAGACCATCATCGGACTTAGATGGATTGTATCATGCCAGAAAGATCTTTGTGTGTATTATTTTATTTACTCTTCACAGTAATCCCAAGAGGAAGAAATTATTGCTATCCATGTTTAATAATTGGGAAAACTGAAACATAGAAAGGTTAAATAACTTGCCTAAGGTTACATAAGTAATAGAGCTGGTATCTGAACTATCAAAGTCTGGTTCCAGCTTCTGTGATTTTAACCAGTACAGAGTAAACTGTCCCTTGCTAACTTCTAAAACGTTTATAAATAAGGAAAGAAAAGTTTTCATGGTGAAATGGGACAATATGATTGGAATTTTCTGGTAGATTGGAATATTGTTCACTAAATACAGGTATAGTGCACAGAGTATCTCCCCACTTCACGTTTTCCTTCTAGAAAGCCTCTTGATTTGTAATGAACATTCAACATATTTTGGTCAATGTTTATATAGAAAAACCTGTGTTAACTTACCAAAAACTCAATACAACCTTGTAAGACAGCAGTGTATGTGACATTAAGTCCAACATGCTGATATTCCAATTTTTCTTTCCATAGTGTCCCCTCTCTGTGAGAGCTCCATCCAATGGGAGAATTTTATATCCAGCCTCACTGAACTCAGAAGTGTCACATGACTTGCTCCAGCTAATGAAATATGGTGGAAATGACCTGTGTAAATTCCAGGCAAAAACTTTAAGAATCAGCACGTGATTCTCCATGTTTTGTTTCTGTCCGCCAAAAACCATCAATATTCCAGGGAAACTTGGTGCCTGGAAAGGAGGCAGCATGGAACAGGTTCTTGTCAACACAGCTTCAGTGAGGATTGACCTCTGTTATCATAACTCACTGGGACTGTGGGTCACTTGTTTTCTAGCACATCTTAACTCATTCTAATACAGAATTGTAATCTCTAATACAGAGTTATAACTTGTGACCTAGTTTCTGAATTCACAGGAGTGTTTGCTCAGATCACTGAATAGGTTTGCGATCCACCCCCAGTATTTTCATGATGATGAAATGTCCTGGTGGAACATGTTTATATACTTTTTTAAAATTTCTTGTCTTGTATTCTTATCTTGCCAAAGAGATTTCAGACTGACCTATTTTACTGCTATCTTTGCTTTGGTGTGAGATAAAATTCACAGCTGATAAAGTTATCTGTAAAAATATAAGTGCATCACAGCATATTGTTTTATCTTCTATCTCAAAAACATATTTTTTCTAACTTTATTCCCAGAATAAGAAATGTTGGTGAATGAATGAACTAGAGCCAGTCTGCTTAATCATGAACTTTATATAATCTCTAGGCAATTAATAAATATTTGTTGACCAGCTGTCTTCTCAGTTTTTGAAGAAATCATTACTAATTATTTCAGGGTATAAATATTTGCTGCTATTCACCTTTGAGCAGCTACCAAACATTCCCATTTGAGATGTGGATTGACAAATAATTTCCAATTCCAAATGACTGGCGTTATAATTTTGACTTGGAGCTCAAATTTTAGTATATCTTGTTTTCTCTGATTTAAAATGTGTGAAATGTTTATATTGGTTGGCAGTTATATGTGCTTTTCTTGATATGCCCTCAAGAACTGCCTTTCTTGGAATGCCTAATACAGACACTAAAAATGAATTTTATATATACTAAAGAAGTTATATTTTAGATCTCAAATCTTCAATTTGGGTGAAGAACTGCCCAGTTTTTTTTTTTGAGTAAAAGAGCAACAGTCAGCATATAACTTCATTAGTTAATGGCATGGATAAGCATTAGGTAGATAGGTGGGTAGGGAGGGAGGGAGGGAGGTAGATAGACAGACGAACAGGTAAATAAGTAGATTGATGGCTGATAATGTTGTTCATTTCAAATGGATTTGTATTGTCTTGTTAACAGTTTCATGTTAGGACCATCAGTTAAGAGGTACTTAATATATTTGTCTTGATTAATCTTTTCAGTTGGGCAGATGGTAATGAAATCTTGTGATTGATAAATGTAGTGGTACGAAATGACTTTAAATCAGAGGATCCTACTTTTATTAATGACATGGTTAATATGTACATAGGCTTTATTTAGGATATCTATTATTCTCAGGCTTACATATCAGAAGTGAATAACACTTGGATTCTACGAGCTATTTCTTTTCATTTTGGATAATCATACAAAGGTAAAACCAGAAGGATTAGGATTATCTGGTCCAATGCTCTCTCTCATCGTTTAGGAAACCAAAGCACTAGGAGAATTGCTCAGTGTCTCATAGCTGATTAGAGGCAGAACTAGGGGGCTCTATCCTCAGTCCAGTGCTCTTCTCCCTGTGCTATTAACCTGGTGCCCCTGTACAGATGACAAGGTGAATAGTGATGAATTATTATTTTGCATTTGTCTGGGGGCTTGAAGAGTATTTCTGGAAGAAAGTAGAATATAAAGGGGAAATAGGTTGAGGAAAGTTGCTGTTGTTGCATATGACTTTCAATGAGAAAGGCAAGTTGGTAGAGGGATATGAAAAGTCATCTCATGCAAATGCAAATGCAAACACATGTTGGACCAGAAGGACAGGGTCAGGACAGGATCTCTTGGCCTTTAACAAATATACACATTGACTGAGGGACCATATGTCTAACATGCAAATATCTGTGTTTAGGGCTGCCTTCCATAAAATATCAGAGTATACACACATGGAAAAGAAGTAATTCAAGCTAGTTATGTCAGATCAGACCAGAAAGGGTAAAAGGCCAGAAACTTGTTAAGGTACCTGTTTTAGTTAAGGTACCACACCAGAAATGGACTGGCTTTTATAAATGGGATTTATTTTACATTTGTTTTTAAATAATAAATATTTATTTATTTTATTACAAATGTACTAATTTGGGAAGGCACATAACAATACCTGTGGCCTTCTCTCCAAGCTTTTGGGTTCAAACAGCTTTTCCAGGGGGCGTTTCATTTTTGCATCTCCAAACGTCTGGGTCTGAGCTGACTCTGAGCACTGAGCTGAGGCATGCTGGATTGCTGAGCTGTACTGCACTCTCTTCTGATCTTTCTCTTTTAAGCCTCCAGCTAATTAAATTAAATGTCATTCATTGTGGAAGCCAGTCCCCTTAGCTGGCCACAGATGTGATCAGCCATAGATGAATTTCACATGCTGATGATTTAAGTCCACAGCAGCAGAACAACTGGGCATCATCACCTGGCCAAGTTGACATCTGAACCTAAGTACTACTGTACCTCCATACCTTTATATCATACTTCTAAAGCAGGATATAAAATCATTATAATCCTCAAATTCAGAAAAAAATATAGAAGTGTAGTCTAGAGAAATGTTATTTATCTTACCTGAACACTGAAGTAAATGGCTATAAGTTGCTTTCTTCTCTACCCTCTAACATTGGAATAAAAGTATACAGTTTGTTTACTTTCCAGGGTCCTTGGGAAGTTAGGATGAATTAATTGTCTGAGGAGGTTATGAAAAAATGTAAAGAACCATGCAAATTTTAAGTCAGTATTTTTGGAAATAACTGAGAATGGAATAGTTTATTGCTTCTCTAAAAATTCATGGTGGCTCTACCTGGAATAATGAGTGACACTGGCAGGTTATTTATCTCGGTAAAGGAAATTTTTTGTACAAAGGCACCCCTCTGGCAGAAAAGGTAAAAACTAACTCTGAGATATACCGTAAGTCTTTTGAATTACATACTTTGTATACATTTATAAATATTTTTATGAAGTGTTTCAATTTGATGAGATCAAGTCAATTCTCACTAGTTAATGTGGAAAAATTTCAGACTAATTCAAGCAGTTAATCTGAAAACTCATTATTAACCATTAGAAACCAAAAAAATAAAAAAGTTTAAAATAGTGATTGGTGTCCATTTGGAGGTCAAGGTGGGCATAATAATTGTAGCCAATTTTTAAACTTATGGTGATGAATATTGCTGTTTGAAATCTTCTCATGTTCAAATGTTGCTTTAATGATTTGCATTTAGTTGCTATTCATTGACGATTAGTGGCCTCACTCATTTGGGACCTATTTGTATTTTTATGACCCAGTATGTCAATACATCTATAATATTAAATTAGAAAAATGTTTGAATAAGATTCTCTTTTGAGATATGTTCATTAGATAAAGATAATTTGAGAGAAAGCCTGGTGATGATATGAAAAATATAAATTCTGGCTATTGTTATGTGACTATAAAATCAGCACTGACATATTTTTCTATTTCTCTGAGATACTGATTCATATGAGCAGGAACTTTTATTTACTCTGGCCAGAGCATTTTGGACAGACATTTTAAAAATTGATAATTAGTCTTTGCTGTACAGAACAGTCACGTATATTAGACAAAAGCTGTTGACCACACAAAAGTTTATTTATTAAACCATAAGACTTTTCAGCAAGTAGATGAATATATTATTGTATGGAAAATAATTCACCCATTCACCCATCTATCCATTCATGCATTGGTTCATCTGTTTATTCATATATTTATTTGTTAAACATGGATGTTTGTACTAAAATCTCTAATTTCCACATACCTTTGATTTTGTTGGATTTTGGAATTAAAAGGAAAATCTTTTTTTCTCTCTATCTACTCATGTCTGTGTCACTTTCCAAATCATTTAGCACTGATCATTTCTAACCTCTGAATAATTGTCCTATTGCTTTGATATATTTCTTCCCTGTTGGATTTTGTCAAATCAAGGCTTTTTAATGGTGGTAAATTGGGGGGAATCAAGTTAAATAAAAATTTTGAAAATTTTTTTTGGGGGAAATGCTCAGTATGTATGATATTCATACACTGTGTTATCTGGTAGCTTCTTAATGGATCCTATTATGGATTAATCATCTCACAATGTAATCTGGTATTAACGTCTTTCATGAAAACATACATTTAAAATTACATAGGTATGGGAGGGCCATGGTGGCTCAGCGGGCAGAATTCTCGCCTGCCATCCTGGAGACCTAGGTTCGATTCCCGGTGCCTGCCCATGCAAAAAAAAAATTGCATGGGTATATATAAATACTAGTCCCCAAAAGGCAGTATATTTATGCTCCATTTTAAATTATACAACTTCTTAACAGATTTCAGTTTGAAACTCAACGCTTCGATCCTTTGTAATGCCCTAAGAACTTTTACTGACAAATTAGTCTGCCATCAAAGTCGTTCATTGCAGTTCACTTATTTATTTATTTTTTTGCAGGACTGTTAGATAGCAAGTATTCTATAATTAATGCTTGTGGAATGGATTCCTCTTTCAATAGACAGTAAATTCCAGACACACTTCTGCTCTGAAAATAGTAGACCGGCTTATGGCAATGACTGTGAAAATGTCCATGAAACATTAGCTTTGAAATATTATTGAGGTGTCTCTAGTTTTCTAGGAGGCAGGCTGATAGAGGACTGAGAGGATCATGGAATGTAAAAGGTATGAGTAATTGAAATTCTAGTAAGAGTCAGCGGGTTTGGGTCTCATTCATCACACTGATTTGATATGAAGGATGCGGGACTTCAAGTTTAGGCAAGGTGAGGAGGGAGTTTCTTAGGAGAATGCTTTTCTTTATTCTCTTCTAAATGGAAATTGTCAAACCACAATAGTCAAAAGAAAAGAAAGTCAAGCCCTTCAAAACGCTACACTCAATGATACCAAATGCTGCTTTGGGTTTATCTTTTAAATTCATTCTTTTTTAATATTATTATTATTATTATTTTTGGCATGGGCAGGCACTGGGAATCGAACCCTGGTCTTCGGCGCAGCAGGTGAAAACTCTGCCACTGAGCCACTGCCGCACTGCTCAAATATTATTATTTTATATGAAGGAATTTTAACTTTAAAATATAGCTATAAAAAAAGGGAATTAGTCAAATCTTTACTTAAATGACTTAGAGTCACGGTACTTTCATGAAAGGATACATGTACATATTTACTGGTCACCCTGTCATACCATTTGGCACATAGAAAGGAATATTGATGTGGTTGTTATTGTCTTAGGAGGTAGAGATGTGACATCACTTTCACTGCTTGTATTTGGAAACACCTGAGAAACAGACATAAGAATCAGGCAGGCTGTTTGGAAAAGTGTGGCTTGGCTTGTAGCAGAGAAACATGTAATTATTTCATGCATGAATTTAATCTATCAGCATAGTCATCTGCGTTACTAGAAAGCTACTAACCTCCCCTCTGAGGACCTGATGTGCAACATTTAGGGCAAAGAAGGGGCAGAAATGATGTGCTTCCCTGTGCACAGTTGTCTCCCACAATGAGAAGGGAGAGAAGCAGCAGCATGCTGAGCTCCTTCCAAACTCATCAATCAGACCAGTCATTCTCCTTCCCTGCAGAAGGATGAGGAAAGGCTGGGGAGAAAGGCCAGGAACTTCTTACCTTTGGGAAGTTGCTGCTCATGGAAACCTGGGTGATGGCGAAGACTTTATCTATTTCCTTATTTTAAAGTCTTGAAGACCTGGAATGGATTCAACCTCTATTAACATTTAAATATTGTATTAGTGCTTAGGTACATAAATAAGATCATTCACTTAATTTCTGCCCCAAAAGATATAGAATTTACTTCTCTTCGTTAAGATGTGCAGTAAATATTCACAAAGGTGGAATTTTTAATCTCTGTTTTGTTTTTTGCTGGTGAGAGGGCATGTTTGCTTTACCAATTCTTAATGTGGAGGGAAATTTTTGCAAAATTATAAATATTTTAAAAGCAACAGCTTTAGTTCAAACATTTAGGATGCTGTTTGTCAATGAGCATATCTACCAGTAAGACAGGTTTAATAAAGATTTTTCTTGCAATGTGTTGCAATATTTTGTTAGTCAAGCAAAATACATACTCAGTAAATGTTACTAAAGAAAAAGAACAAGATCTACTTCTTTGAAAATATCCTATAATCCAGATTTGATTACATAACATGTATATTCCAAAATCACCATATGGATCAATTTTATTCCACAGACTCACCTCACAACCCATTGTTCTGAAGCAAAATTTCCACATGTTCTTCATGTGCATAAGATAACATGATGGCTGCCTGCTGGAATAGTAACATGGTTTTTCCACAGCTCCCTTTGTGGCCAAATGACTTACTTATACCTGTAACCCAAGAATGTCTTATATTCTTAAAACAGGCATGCCCTTTGCCACAAATGACACTGGCCAATTTAAAGAAAATGTCTGCCGTTTATTTTTTAAATAAATAATTAATATATTCATAAATAGTGCGTGCAGATTGTAAAATTTCCAGAAGTTCCAAAGTAATCTCTTTTTTTTGCTTCTCTGTAATCTGGTTCACCAATTATCCTCCCCAGAGGCAAATGTCATCAATATCTTCTTATGCATCTTTCCAAATTTATTATATGCATATATAATATACATCTTCCTTCCACCTCTCCCACCCCAATAAAATTGCTAGTTTATTATCACTAGTTTGTTTAGGCAAATCCTGTTCCATCAGAATAGGAACACCTGAGAGATCTTTTAATTAATGGTATATCACTGCAGTACACACTGTGGAGTAAGTAAAAGAGAACACGCATTTCTTGGGGGCCAACCATGCTGGGTTTAGTGCTGTCTAGGGTAGAATAAAACTGTACGCTCAGAACAGTGAACAAATACTCCAGTGTGGATGACTTGATAGCCTGGAAAAGGGCAAAGCTTTATCCTGGCAAGGGAGTCACACAAAAAAATTGGAAGCAGAATAAATTGTAAAGATGTTATGCTTATAATGATCACTGTTAACCCTTTCACTTAGAGAGTGATGTGGACTTTCTTGGATCCCATAATTAGAGCAAGAGCTTTTCTAATCTCTGTGTGTAATTCACCTCTATAGACAATGGTTTTTAAGTACTGCAGTAGTAATCATACAGCATATTTTGACTAAGTATTCCTTCAGTATTTTAAGGTAAATCAACATCCATAAAAGCAGAGGTTGACACCCACTGTACAGTACCAGAGTGTCTCAGAAGTCCGTGATTTCTTCATATACTAACAAGATGTTTGCTGGCTGGGAAGTCCTTAACTAAGGAATACTATGCATCAAAGGTGATGGATCATCTTAGCAAGTTTTTATTTTAGAGAGGAAAAATACGGTACAAATGATTTCCTCTAGAAAAGTTTACAATTTCTGCTTCATTTTTGTTGCAAATTAGTTATGTAAATACTGGTTTGAAATCCTGAAATCTCAGTGGCCTAACAGGGTCAAGCCTTATTTCTTGCTCATCCAAAATGGGTGTTCCATTGCAATGTGACGGGGACAGAGAATCTCCTATCCTCAACCTCCCAAAGCCACGCTGGAAGCCAAGATATGGCTGGCAGACAGGGAAGATAATGGAGAATGTGTGTGGGAGTTTTTTTGTTTTTTTTTTTAAAGGCCAGATTTGGAAGTGATGCACATTCCATACGGTCACATTCTGTGGGCTAGAACCCAGTCGCATGGCCATACCTCACTTCAAAGAGGCTGGAAAATGTAGTATAGTTGGATGCCCAAGAAAAAAAGGATATGGTTTTGATGAACAGCTAATCAGTCTCTGCTACAAGTAAATATATCATAAACAGATCCCAATCAGGCTTTAAGAAGGAAACAGTAATAATAACCATCTGTATTGAGTGATTATCTTGTGCTTTGCATACATTTTTAAAATTTAATATATTTGGAAGATAAATGAGTGTGCGTGTATGTATACATTTAAAAGAATCCTTAAAAACAGAAAGTACTTATAAATATAAATAATTATTTAATGCTTGCAACAGTCCTGTGTGGTAGATATGATTCTGATTTTACAGATGAGGAAAGTGAGTTGTGGAAAGATGAAGTAATTTGCCTGTAATCACTGGGCTTGTGAGTGTTGGAAATGGCATTCAAGCTCACGTTCCTCTAACTGAGCCCACCAGCATGGTCAACCACACTACAGAGAAGACTTAGCATGAGTCCATTTCCTATTTTGTTCCCTTTCAGTTTTCTGGTGTATTGAAATAATATTAGCTACTAGAACTTTTTTTTTTCTGTGTGAAATCATCAATTAATTCTGTGATCAAGTCACCATACCAAAAATCCTAAGAAATTGACTCTACATAAAACATTGGCAATTACAAGGGCAACAAAAATTATGAGTTGAAATAATATAAAACTAGCAAGTGAATAATATGGAAGATCAACTTTCTTAAATATGAGTTGAAATGATATAAAGTTAGCATGTGAATAATATGGAAGATCAACTTTCTCTTTTCAGCAGGAGAAGTGAGGAAATATGACTTCAAGGGCTAAATATGAGTATGACTTAAATTCCAGGTGCTATAATTTCCCTACCTCACATACTAGTCTGTATAAGTCTTCCTTTCCATTAAGCTTTATTTCCCAAACAAGTGACTAGTCTTTCGAATGTGTGGTTGTTCTGAGGATACTTATTAAATTAGATAATCAATATATTACTTGCTTTCTTTATCCTTTAATACCAAAAGAAAAAAGTCCCTGCCTTCATGGAACTTACACTTAGTAGAGAGGACATATAATAACCGCATAAAAACATCATGTATCACACAGTGACAAGTGTGAGGGGAATTAATGCCAGCTAATGATAAGTCCCCTCCAAGGTCATGCTTTAGAGCGAAGATCTGAGCAAAGCCAACTGAGTATCTTTGTGGAAGAACATTTTAGGGTAAGGAAAAAGCACTGCAAAAGAACTGAGTAGGTGTGTGTGGTAGTTAGATTCAGTTGTCAGCTTGGCCAGGTGAAGGCACCTCGTTCTGTTGCTGTGGACATGAGCCAGTAGTACGTGAACCTCATCTGTTGCTGATTACATCTGCAGTTGGCTAGGAGGCGTGCCTGCTGCAATGAATGACATTTGACTTATTTGGCTGATGCTTAAATGAGAGACTCAACATAGAACAACCCAAGCAGCTCAGCACACCTCATCTCAGCACTCACAGCTCAGCCCAGGCCTTTGGAGATTCATAAAGAAATCAGCCCAGAGAAAGTTGTTGGAACCCAAAGGCTTGGAGAGAAGGCCAGTAGAGATTACCCTGAGCCACGTAAGAAAAAAACCTCAGATGAAAGTTAATTGCCTTTCCTCTGAAGAACTAATGAAATAAATCCCCTTTTATTAAAAGCCAATCCGTCTCTGGTGTGTTGCATTCCGGCAGCTAGCGAACTAGAACAGTGTGTTAAAGAGGTTGCAGAAAGCCCAAAGGTCTTGCATAGAATGAGTAAGACGAAGTTGAAGGTAATTATGTTGGTTAATAGACAGAGATCAGACCATGTATGGCATCATAAGGATTTGGGACTTTAGTCTACATATTTTTGAAAGCTCTGAAGAGTTTTGAGACCTAATTACCTGATTTACATTTTAGAAGGATCACTCTGTCTGTTGTTTTGAGACTAGATTTTAGGAAGGTTGGGGTAGAATCAGAATTCATTCATTCAAAATATTTATTTGACATTTATTATATACCTGCTTTAAACTCTGAAGGTACATCAGTGAATAAAGCAGTGAATAAGAGTCCCTTCTCTCATGAACTTTATGTAGAAAATAAAGCAGACTAAATGGTTAGAAAGTAATGGTGGGGATGTATGAGCTATTTTATAGAAAGGATCAGGGAGAGTGTTCCCAATAAGGTGACATTTGAGCAAAATCTAGAAGGCAATGAGGAGGCAGCCATGTAGATATCTTGGGAAGAATGCTTGAGAATGAGGGCAAAGAGAGTGCAAAGGCTATGGTGGAGCTTGGATGACTCTGAGATGGAGCTGGATTAGAGTGAATGAAGGGGAGGTTGTTGGATGGGGTCAGAGGCAAGAAACAGAGGGTAGAGTGTAGTTAGTTGACAGCCTCCACTTGTTACTTTCATCAGGATTCTGCCTCAGCTTTTAAGCCAAGGTCAACCTCTTATTAGAGTGGCCCTTTCAACCACTGAGTGAAATGCTGTTACAAGGGCCTAGCTGTTTCCACCAATGTCTGGCTTCTTCAGTGGGCAATCTTTTCTTTGGGGTCCCCTATTGAGGTGGCACTTTGTCAAGTTGACATCATTGTCTGATAACGACCCCTACCGAATCCTGCTTTCTCCTTTCTCCTTTCATGCATGTTATTCCTAAATAAATTTTGTGCTCCTAATTCCATCACAGTGTCTCCTTCCAGAGAAACCAAATTGCAAGAGATGGAAATAGGGAGATCAATTAAGAAACTATTGTGATAACTGAAGTTAGATATAATGGTGCTTTTGACGAGGCTGGTGGATATGGAAAGGTTGTGAAATAGATTCTGGAAATACTTTGAAGGGGAAATCAATAGTGATCAATGGGCTGAAAATGGGATATGACAGGAAGATTATAGTCAAGGCTGACTTCAAGTTTTTGGCTTAAAAAATTGGAAGCATTAAGTTGCTTCTCTTTATCAAAATGGAGAAAGTGGTTAAAGGAGCAGGCTATAGGAAGAGTATACAAAAATCAAGAGTTCAGTTGTAGCATGTTAATTTTTCCATGTTAAGTTGTGTTTACAAGTCTAAAGTTAGATGCAGTAGTTAGGGATGGAGATAAGAATTGAGAAGTCATCAGCGTATTGATGTTATTTAAGTCATAGGAATGGATGAGCTCATCCACGAAGTGAGAGTATATAGAATATGGAGGAGGATTCAGTATTGTGCTTTAGGGCACTACTGAGTTCAGAAGTTAGGAAACTAGGAGAAACCAGTTCAGAATTCTGAGGAGTCATAACCACTGAGGTAGTAAAAAAGGCAAGAGTGTATATACCAGTGGCTAAGTGAAGAAAGTATTTCAAGAAGGAAGGAAAGATAATTTACTTCAAATGTTGCTGAGAGGTGCAGTATAATGAAGAGTGAAAAGTCATTATTGGATTTGGAAACATGGAGGTGTTGGTGACCTGGACAAGAATGGTTTAGAGAGGTGGTGAAGATAGAAGCTTGAGTGATGTGGATTTAAGAGCAAATGCTGGCGAATTCACTTAATACAGCACAACTCTTTACATAAATTGGGCAATAGCTGCAGAGAAGTTTATTGCTAAAGCAGGGATTTATTTTGATATAAATTTTGATATAATTATCATTTTAACAAGCACATATATCAGTTACAATATGTCAGGCATTTTTCGTTGTGTTCCACAGACACTGATTAATACTAACCATGATCCTAGGTTTGAGGTCCTATTTTTATTTCTGGTTTAGGTGGGAAATTGAGGACAGAGAGGTTAAGCACATTGCCTAAGAACACAAAGCTAAGGCAATATGGTGTGAATTGAACACAGGTAATCAGAATAAATTGCCTTCTACAGAATTAATCCTTCTAACCACAGTGCTATGGTGCAGAGGGTTCATATGCTCCAGTTCATATGCTGATGGGGATACTAGTAAAAACAGGGAAATGATGATGTAAGTTAAAGAGGGAAAACTGCAGGAGCAAATTTTTTGAGCATGAAAGAAGGGACATAAATCTTGTGCATAAATGGGGGGGTTTGGACATAGGTAGGAGTAGTGATAATTCTTTCATTGTGATGGGTCAGAAGGCCAAATATTTGTGTGTTGATGGAGGTTAAGATTTTAGCTTTGGTGTTGAGAGAATGGGAATGTTCTCTTTTGGTTGCTTCCATTTTCTAGTGACTTATAAAGCCAGGCCATCTGGTAGAGTGAGGAGGTGGGTAGAAGTGATGGAAGATTGAAGACAAAGGAGACGGTGTGAAATAGTAATTTTTTGAGGAGGGACAAGTTAAATGACTAGGAAAATATGAAAGACTTGTCCTGAAGTATGAGAGTCTACTTACTTGATATTTGTGGTAATAAAATTAAAGTGAGCCCAGTTCAGTACATTCCTAATGGTTTTCTTATAGCCAGTTCTGCTGCTTATGAATATGATTAAAATAGCTGAGGAATTGCATTTATCCACAGTTGAGGTTTTGCCTGGTGAGTTTTATGGAGGCAGGCAAGGACAAAGGACTAGCGGTTTTATAGAAAGGACCTTGGAATGTCAGCTGGTTAATTGAAGGAGTGAGGACACGAGGGAGGCAATAGATAGTGACAAGTATCCTAGAGGTCCAGGAGTTGACAAGTAATTGATGGAGTCAGCCTGACTTGAAAGCAATAGTCGTCTGGTGAGAGCTGATGAACTCCACTGGTGAGGTCAAGAATATCTTCCAAGTTTATGAGGAACCAGCTTTATAATTTCTGTGAATTAAGTCTCAGTGGATAACTTATCAACTGGAGTAAAGTTACTGTGAATTTTAAATTTGGTTAAGTCTGGGGCAATAATGGGAGTGCTTCTTTATGTTTAAAAATATGAAGTGATTCTACTCTGTATGTATTTGGTCCTTGACAGTGCAGATAGCGTAACAGAGCAAAGCCATCATTCACCTATTTTAGTGCATGAAATTTAATTATTTGAAAAATACTGACAAGTATAATGATGACATAACATTAAGCACTTACTATATGCTACTGTACTAAGACCTTATTTATTAAGTCATTTAATCCCCTCAGCAACACTCTTAGTACTATTATCCCAATTTCGCAGATGAAAAAACTAGGACCTGGTAAGTGCATTTAGTAGTTTATTGGTCAAGACTCTTTTTGTCTCAAAGGACAGAAGCTAAATCTTTTCATGAGCTTATTGGCTCATTTAATGGGAAAGTTGAGGGGTTATCTAGTACAACTGAGTTCAGGCACTTCAAGGAGATCATGGAATCGCTATTTTCTTGTCTTTGCTTCTCTTTGTTGGCTTCATTTGCAGTGTGGCTCTTCTCTCATGCTTCTACTTCTCAAGCCTTTCCTATGGTGACTTCTGATAACCTCAGGCACATATCCTCATGGCTTGATAACTTTGGTGGAAAAAGATCTTCTTTACCCCAATAGTTGCTGTACGAGTCTTATGATGATCTGGGATAACTGCTGATTTCTGGAATGAGTGGGATGAAATTTATTAAATGGCCAGTTCTGGGTCAAGGAGAGAGTGGTATTACCCCATCTGCACAGCATAGACTAATAGGTGAGGAAAGATTGCTTCTTAAAGGAAATTTGAGAAGTTTTTATTATAAAGAGGGAAACTTGATGTAATGCAGCCAAAACCAAAGTCCATTATTATTATTTACTCACTCCAAAAATCTCACAAGTTCGTCCATAGAATCTAAGGTCATTGAAAGCAGCCTAGTGAAAGATCATTGATGTTTTTTGAAGAGGGAAGAGTCAAAAATATTTATATTCTTATAGGTTGGTGCAACTTGTGAAAAATTACCAAAGTTTCTGTTGTTTTCCTAGTAATTTTCAGACAATTCCTGAACATATGCCAATGTACAAGGTTTTGCTCAGTATGCTTTAACAAATTGTACACTGCTTTTGTTTTATTTAACTACAACTTGCGCTTATATAATGATGCCACTGGAGGAAGGATTTCAGTCGTGTTTGGAATAAATAATGACTATAATTTCATGCATGGGGAGACTTTTCTCAAAGGTTAAATAATTCATTCCAAGATTCATGTGGTCTGAGAGGGAAATAGAAGCTCAGGCAAGACTTTTTATTTTGCATGTTCTACCCTATTTCTATTTTTCCTTAGGTGATTAATTTTCCTCTTGGGAAGAGTTGAAATTTATTCTACCAATATGAATAATTAGAATGCTATTAGACATTGAAACCAGGGGACAAAATACTTAGATGTGTTCAATTCTAGGCAAGGCCTTTAACTTCAATATATGTATATATATATATATCTGAGAAGCACTGTCTGTGATATGAAGTTCGTGATATCTCATCCCCTGGTTATCAGGGAGAGTTATCTTGTAATGATTTTTATGGATTATTTCATATAAAAATAGAGATTATAGTAAAATGAACTTCTTTTTACATATTACCCATTATATGTCAACTCATGGTCACTTCTTTCTTCTATGGCATAAACAAATTTGCAATTTCTGAAAGTAGCCCTGATACATATATCAAGATGCTTTGAATTATGGTGAGGTTGGGGGTCAGAAAACCATTTAGGCAATGATAGTAGTAATCCAGGAGAGAACCTGAATTTACATAAACAAGAGACAAGATTTAAAATACATATATAAAAGATACAGGGACTATAGAACGTGGCCATCTGTTGAATTATCATTGGACTAAAATATTCTGACAAGAAAATTATGGTGTGTAATTTTGTTCTTTTCTTCTTCAGTTTATACATCACCACTATGCTATTAAAATAACTTATAGAACTTTCCTTTATAGGTCTTAAAATTCGCCATTATATATTTATGTAATTCTATTATTAAAATTGCACCAAACCCCCCAGCTGTAACCTCCCAGACGTGCAACTTGATACAGAGTTGACATTTAAAAATTTGTTAAAGAAAAAAAATGAATTTAATTTTTTTTGACTTTCTGGTTTTTGAGAAAGGAAGCAGAGCACATAGGAAAGTGCCTGATATAAAGTAGCAGCTCAGATAATGTATCTTTGGAAATATGGTCAAAACATAATTAGGAAGTGATTATTTGTTAATTAAAAAAATTGAATCTACTCCTAGAAATTTCTTGAGTGAGTTTCTGGTAATAATATAGTAGAATAAAACTGAAAAAGCACAAATTAAGGAGGGGAACCAAGGGTAAATAATGGGGGAGGAGAGGAGTTAAGGGGAGGTTTGGATTTTCTGTTTGGTGAGAGTGTGTTTATTGTCTATCTTCCTCTTTGGAACAAAGAAATTATCTAAAGTTGAGAATGTTGATTGACTGTGGACTTTGGACATTATACATGATGCCTAATAAATGGAAGTAGCTGAAGGATGCACCGAGAAGTAGATTGGTGAACAATGGTGTATACATGTGATAGAATATTGTGCTGCTACAAAAAGGAACAAAGTTGTGAGGCATGCAACATTGTGAATGAACCTGTAGGACATTTGATGAGGCAAAATAAGCCAGAAACAAAACAGCAATTATTGTGTGGTCTCATTTAGAAACCAGGGGCCTAGATTGTAAGCTCTTAAAGTAGTCACATTTAGTTCAGAGTGGTAGTTATTATTTCTGGATTTTGAGAGGCTGTTTTATATATCTATAACCTGGTATTTATTGATAAGAATGAAGTCAATCAGGTCAGAATTAAGGTAATTTAGAATACAGGGGTAAGAAAGACATGTCCATATTTTAGAACCTCATCTACTCTTTGAGACCAAAGGAAGAAAGGTTTGTTTTGTCCAGAACAGAAATTTTCTGTAGCATATAACCTAACTTAAACTGTCTGGATAGACCATTTAAACAGGGAATCCAGAATAACAATGAGAGTCTTTAATCCTGGATAGCTTAATATAATACATGGATATGTCCCAGAGTATATTAAGCAGAAAATAAAAAAAATATTAGCAAAGTCCCTTGAGGGATGAGAGAAAAAGAATGGAGCAACTTTACCACTGGGGAAACCATTTTTAAACATTAGGGGCACTCAAATCAATAAGCCAAACGTTTAATTGAGGCTTGCTCTTGTGAAGCTTATTTATGTAGCAGAGAAGCTTAGCCTACCTATAGGTATGCTTAAGAGTCATGTCCAGAGGACCTCTTTTGTTGCTCAGACGTGGCTTCACTCTCTCTAAGCCCAACTCTGCAAGTGAAATTGTTCCTCTACCCCCTATGTGGGACATGACATCCAGGGGTGAAAGTCTCCCTGGCGGCATGAGAGATGACTCCCAGGGATGAGTATGACCGTAGCACCATGGGTTCAACAATATTATCCTGACCAAAAGGGGTAAAAGAAGTGCAATAAATAAGGTATCAGTGGCTGAGATAGTTCAGATTGAGTCGAGCGGCTACTCTGGAGGTCACTGTTCTAGTTTGCTAGCTGCCGGAATGCAACACACCAGAGACAGATTGGCTTTTAATAAAAGGGGATTTATTTTGTTGGTTCTTCAGAGGAAAGGCAGCTAACTTTCCACTGAGGTTCTTTCTTATGTGGAAGGCACAGGATGGTCTCTGCTGGTCTTCTCTCCAGGCCCCTGGGTTCCAACAGCTTTCCCCGGGGTG